>JBBPBX010049534.1:0-11456 GCA_038048925.1 Garcialebias charrua
AGATATGTAAAAAACTGTGAATTATTTTTTATGGTGTGCGCTCAGGCAGAAAACCTCTTATGGAATTCATGGAGGTCAAAGTTTAGGCCAGCCTCCATGCCAGAGTTTATGGAGACCAGTGGTCTTCACTCTTCAGCCTCCTCAGCTCCCACCCCCACACTGCTCCCTCTTATCGCCATGTTGTGCTCCTCACAGCCGCAGCAGACCTGATACATGCACGAGAACAACATGACTTTGTTCCAAACCTTCAGTGCAACACAACCAGAGCCACATCTGCTTCACTGCTGTCAGAAACTGCTCGTGATGTCTGAACGGAGCAGACACAAAACATCTGTTTGTTGGTTTTCAGGCAGAGCGGGACGCCCACAGCCAACGCGCACGTGACAGCCAGCGAGCGGCCATCTTGAGGTGACAACGCCCATTTACTACAATGAAGCGCGTTCATGCGACCACGGAGTGCGCGTTCGCCGCACGTTGGAGGAAGGACGGAGAGCGACGCTGAAGGCAACAACTTAATGAGCAGATAAACATGTTAAAGAGCATGAGCAGATAAACATGTTAAAGAGCATGAGCAGATAAACATGTTAAAGAGCATGAGCAGATAAACATGTTAAAGAGCATGAGCAGATAAACATGTTAAAGAGCATGAGCAGATAAACATGTTAAAGAGCATGAGCAGATAAACATGTTAAAGAGCATGAGCAGATAAACATGTTAAAGAGCATGAGCAGATAAACATGTTAAAGAGCATGAGCAGATAAACATGTTAAAGAGCATGAGCAGATAAACATGTTAAAGAGCATGAGCAGATAAACATGTTAAAGAGCATGAGCAGATAAACATGTTAAAGAACATGAGCAGATAAACATGTTAAAGAACATGAGCAGATAAACATGTTAAAGAGCATGAGCAGATAAACATGTTAAAGAGCATGAGCAGATAAACATAGCATGAGCAGATAAACATGTTAAAGAGCATGAGCAGATAAACATGTTAAAGAACATGAGCAGATAAACATGTTAAAGAGCATGAGCAGATAAACATGTTAAAGAACATGAGCAGATAAACATGTTAAAGAACATGAGCAGATAAACATGTTAAAGAGCATGAGCAGATAAACATGTTAAAGAGCATGAGCAGATAAACATGTTAAAGAACATGAGCAGATAAACATGTTAAAGAGCATGAGCAGATAAACATGTTAAAGAGCATGAGCAGATAAACATGTTAAAGAGCATGAGCAGATAAACATGTTAAAGAACATGAGCAGATAAACATGTTAAAGAACATGAGCAGATAAACATGTTAAAGAACATGAGCAGATAAACATGTTAAAGAACATGAGCAGATAAACATGTTAAAGAGCATGAGCAGATAAACATGTTAAAGAGCATGAGCAGATAAACATGTTAAAGAGCATGAGCAGATAAACATGTTAAAGAGCATGAGCAGATAAACATGTTAAAGAACATGAGCAGATAAACATGTTAAAGAACATGAGCAGATAAACATGTTAAAGAACATGAGCAGATAAACATGTTAAAGAACATGAGCAGAAAATATAGATTAAAAAACCACCACAAAAACTAAAGTGCAGGTGTAGTTTTACTTGGAGACTAAATACTTTACTAAATAAAGTAATTTCAGTAAAATTACCCCTTGTTGTTTTTTAAAATTTTATATAATACTGCAAAGCAACATGTTAAGTTAATTTTGTCAAATAAATACATTTGATTTTTTTATTTTTTTTTTTTTTGGGTTATATCACGAAATTTATCGTTATCGTGATAATACTCTGAAATATCACAATATAATTTTTGAGCCATATCGCCCACCCCTAATATGTAGTGCAATATGATGCATAGTTACAAGATGATGTCAGTTCAGCTTTAAGCTCAAAAACACAACATTACTTTTTCAGACATTTTCACTACAGTAACTCTTTTCCTAAGAGATATTTTCTTTAAAGGGGATTATAAAAGCAGTGGGATTTCTTAAGAATATGGTAATGTATACTGTCTGTACATATCGCATATTGACTTCTATGGCAAAGTTTTACATAAAATATTGGGTGATTTGTGAGCGCTTTAAGTTTTTGTAAAGGATGACTTTCAGCTACTGCCAAAATAAATTTTAACTCAATATTTGAAAAACTAAGCTTTCTTTTTTTTTGGTGGACATATTGCTAACAGTCAAACACACAGGCAATTACATGATCACCCACATTTTATGAAGTCACACAATAAGGACCTTTTGAAGAGAATCCACAGCACCCAGTTCAATAATTTACAACAAACAACAAGCCAAGCTCAGACACACACCGTTTCTTCCATCTGAAGTTTGATCACAATGACCCACTATTTATTTAAACACAATCTCATCACAAGTCATGTGGTGCCCTGGTCCAGGTTATTAAAACTGCACCATAGATACAATGCAGAGTAACTTTAAGAGCCATCTGGGCCTGTTAATACAGCAACACATTCATGAGATCCTTTTTCCATCATGCACAAACCTCAGCGTCACTGTGGGTTTATATGTGGTTTCTTTAAGCATTTAGTGTTGTAAAATGAACAACAAAAAAATGTTAAATAATGAAAAATGCATGTCATATTTAATTTGGTTTTCTATTAAAAGATGCATACAATAACAGAGAAGTGGAATTTTCACTAACCAGTAGAGTCCAAATTTTCTAGTCAGAAAAGTTTTTACACTTGTGAAAATCAATTTAAAAAAATGTATGTACTCAGTAAAGGTGGTCTATCAAGGGGCTGTGACTGATGGAGAATATCCATCCATCCATCAGTATCCATCCATCCTGTGTGTGTAGAAGGAGGAGGGCAGCCTGGGAGAAAGAGACGGCAGGATTTCCAAGTATAAAACTATATTGTTTATATCGAGATAGTCTCAACTTATATCGCCAATAAAAATGTCCTCTCAGGCAGTAGGTCCAAGTGGAGGTGACTTCTAGTAATTTTTTCAGGCTTGATCCGGCCGAACCCCAGCAGCCAAGTCTCGACAACCAGGCCCCTGCCAGCGAGCTCCTCCTCCAGGACTGGCCCCAGGGATGTGCCCTGGTTTCCCTTGTTGCAGCGAGGTTTCCAGATGCATCTATTATTTATTTTTTTTCCATCCAGCACCTCCGCAGTCATTACACAGACGGCGCACTTCCGGTTAGCGGGAAAGACACGAACATAAATGACTAAATACAATAAATAAAACATCGGCATACACACCAATAACAACTCTATACACATATAAAACCATATAAAATTATGGCGACGTTCCCCCTACGGATAGCCGCGATAAATGTTCGCCGAAACCCCCCCGCGGAACAGCTGTTCCCACCGGTGGGCGGACACAACGGTACTCACGTGTAGTGCCGGTAGCGCGCGGCCGCTTCCCGTTTCGGCTCGTTGTCATGGTTTGCTACTAGGAGCTAACGCTAGCAACAACGGAGGTGGATGGGAACCGGAAGTGGCGGGTAGGTGTTGCATTTTGCCGGAAGTACGTCACGCCCCCCCGTGGCATATAGGCTATTCAACTCACTCCTTAACTATGTTAGGATAGGCTAAGTGCTTGGTAACTGTACAGTACTGTACATTTATTTATTTATTATAAAAATAAAAATATTATTATTTTAATTTTATTTTTTTATAAGATGCATATTCATAAGTCCGGAACCTCGTATGTCGATGCGCTCGTAAGTCGAGGATAGTGCTGGACGATAATTCAATAACGATAAATATCGCGATATACTTTTATTCAATAACGATGATATGAAGTTTAAGCATATTTTCGATATTTCGATAGGATTTTACAACGTTTTTCTGTTTCTGTTCGGGTTGGAGCGGCTGCTTCAACAACCCGCCCGGACAGAAAAAGCTGTGACACAAAACGTGCGTGGTGACGTCGTTGTTACGCAGCGCTCACTCCAGCAGCAGGCGTTAGCGGTAGCAGGCTAAAAGCTAAGCTAGTCTCCAAAGCGCGTTAAGTTTTCGCTTCAAAACGAGTCAAACGAGTGCTCATGACCGTCAGAATGTGACTGAACAAAGTTTCACAAGCGAAGAGAAAGCAGACGACATCACTGATGAGAGGAAAGACTAATTCGTCGGTGTGGACGTAGTTCGGTTTTGTTAAACTGCAGGTCTCATCTGCAGCGAGTCTTACTCGGTTTCTTTATTTTGCAAAACGTGACAAAGTCGTTCTAACTAGCGGTGGGAACATCTAACTTGTTTAATCTGAAGAGTTTCCACTCGATATAATATGAGAGTCAGAAGATGAAGAACAATAAAGTTTGAGCCAACGTTTCCCTGAAACTACGACGTAAACAAACAGCCCCAGCGCTGCATGTTTTTTAAATTCAAAATAAAACAAATTCATCAGAAGAAAAAAAACACTGAATGAAAATGTGCAGAAAGACGAAAATAGTGTTTTAATATCTGCCCCTTGTTTAAAAAATACAAAATAACTACAAACAAACAACAACCTTCACTTCACCTGCACCACACCTTCCCAACAACTTTGATTTAATCATATTTTAAAACATATAAATAGTTTTAGAAATGTTTATGGTGATATCAAGTCAACACAATCCTGTTTCCTGATTTACAACTCAGCTCCTTCAAACTAGTCCTAAATGGAGATTTTACAAACATTTACATTCCCTTCAGGGTTTAATAACTTTAAAGGAGACCACAGATATGTTTTTAAAATTTTTATGGTATTTCTTTGGGGTTACCAGACACTGTTTATTCAATTTAATACACAAAATAATTCTTAGATAATCAATTATACCCTTTTTAATTCTGCCATTTTTAACTTTCGTTTTGAACGACCGGTTTATGATAATGAGATCTCGTGGCACGCCCTTCAAAGTTCTGCTTGCATTAACTCCGCCCTCCAAAGGCAGACGAGGAAGTCAACTCACGTTACTACCACACAGAGCCGAGCTGAGCTGAGCTGAACTGGACCACGACAGATCAGAGTGTACAAGTTGTCGTGTCATTTTTTATTCTTCCTCTGTAATGTCTCCTCTGACCCCGGCTTTACACTGCACGCGGCTCCGCCCCGCTCCGGTCCGCAGGTCGCAGCTGAACGAGTCCAATTCCCACTGCCTCCGCTCCGCTCAGGTCCGCCTGGATGCGCCGCTCCAAGACACGTGCGAGATCGCGCGATAAATCAAGTGATAAATAAGTAAGTCAGAACAAAACAATTCATTCGGTGGAAAGAAGGAGAACAACTGTAGAGAGACTGCTGCCTTGATCTTCTCTCGTAAATGAGCTACATGGTTTGAGCAACAGGAAGTGATGTTTACATTTCAGAATAAAATACTTTTTTATTTATTTATTTTTGTATTGCGTTATTAGGTGTAGTCATAGTCATAAATATAATAGTTTAGTCATAGAATAGTCATAATTGATAGTTTGACAGCATTTTTGTACAAATAAATCCGTATAGAGCTAGGATTAGTCCGCCCGTGGTGATTTTATTTTGTAAATACGGAAGTTGTGCTCGTTCCTTTTCCTGTTGGTGCGACGTAATCTTCAAAAGTTGACTCCGGCACAGCTCCGTCATCCGGCAGAAATAGAAAATTTTCTAATTTTGACGGACTGCCGTCCGCTCTCCGCAGCTCGCCGCCGCCGTGCGGAGCCAGTGTAAATTCTGTCATTGATTATAATGGGTGCGTATTTGCTGCGGAGGTCGGACCGGAGCGGGGCGGAGCCGTAACGCATGTGGTGTAATTCCGGGGTGACTCTCCCACCCTCTGCCTGTGCGCGCGAGCTGGATGCAGCAAAGCACACACACACACTCACAGCGGGGCTATCTTTTTATCTGTGTTTCTCCGAGGAGCGTGCTGGCCCGACACACAAACACACACACACACACTCACACAAACATGCACACATCTGTTCCCATCTGAAAACTATCAATTTTAAATCTGCTTAGTGCTCCATTATCTGCGCCAGGAGTTTAAAAAAAAAAGGGGGGGAAAAAAAAAAGATCATGGACAAGATGCGAACCCAAGTCTCCCGAGTGGCGTTCGAGCGCGCTAACCACTCAACCAAACCGGCAGTTGCACGAAAGTAGTCCATCGTATAAGAAGTGTAATTCTTCTACGGTAATGTCGCCTGAACATTGCTATTAAAAATAAAATTAAGCCACGCATCTCTGCTCTCTGAGACTGGAAGAGTGTGTATCAACACATGTTGTGTAATACCCTGATGCATGCTCAATAATCCAGGTAGAAAAATCTAAAAAAGCTAAGGATGTCCAGAGGACCAGACTTAGCTTTTTTAGATGTTGTGTAATGCAGCCAACAACGCAACATTTAACTTTAGGAGCCATTCTGCTGAGATGAACTATTTTTCTTCTTCTCCATTTGATTTATGGCGGATCGCAAACAACTGTTAGGTGCATACCGCCACCTAGTGTGCAGGCTGAGATGAACTCAGGAACCGCGTGGGTGGAGCATTACCAGGGGTTGCTAGGTGACGGGGGCGGGACAAAGGTTGGGATGGGTTGTGGCTGTGGGTTGTGGCTGCGGTTTGTGACGTAACAAACCGCAGGAAGTGCAATCGGGCCGTTTCTATCTAAGATAAATAAATATACTTATAGTAAATAAACCACTGGGTGCATTTTTTTGGCCTTAGGACTGTTTTTTTATGAAGTAAATACCCAAAGTTGAGTACAAAAACATTAAAAAGTGAATTTTGCATCTGTGGTCCCCTTTAAACAAATTTTAATTGAATATTTGGGGGGTAATTTTTTTTTCAGTTTTATACATGACTTGTAAAATACTATGTTCAACCAAATCATAAAATTTTAATAATTTAAACTGATGAAATATTTGTTGGGTGACCATAGCACTTCCTACTAATAATTCTTGTAGCTCTTTAAAAACAAAACAAAAAAAAACAGGGTTTGTAATAGTTTTACATGCTTTTCCCCAAACTTCAATACAACAGATTAAATATGGAACAATCATTACATTATTCAATATATTCAAAACTTTGTCATTCAAAAACTATTTTACTTTATACAGTAATGCAATTGATTTTGTTATTTTTATTCTTAAGTAATTTCCATGAGATTTCTATGTCAGCTTCTTATAAATAACAACACCCAAAAGTTTTATTTAATTAACTATGAATTTCAATGCTGTAAATTTTAAAGATGTTTAAAGTTAAAACTATTAATATTGACACAGTTGAGAATTTTATGGCAAGAAAGTTCATGCTCAATAATCCACGTACCAAATCCAATAATTTTCAGTCGGGTCATCTGGACAGTTTCTTTTTATAGAAATTGGATGGAGGATGGAGGGTGAAACGTTTCTATAAAAAAGAAACTGTCCAGATGACCCGACTGAGAATTATTGGGTTGAGAAGTTTATGTTTATTTGATGGTGATTTCCATCTTTTTGGAGGCTAAATACAAATACAAGGAGAACATTAATTTATTTGTATAGTTTATAGTTTTTTTTAGGCTTTTATATTGTTTATATCGATATCGAATTATATCGATATCGACCGAAATTAAGAACTATATCGTGATAAAAATTTTGGCCATATCGTCCAGCCCTAGTCGAGGACTATCTGTACTTGCTTGTGACTGGGGCAGGCTTACATTTACACCACACACGCACTTGTTGCGTTAACCCAGAGTCTACAACCCAGTGCTACTCCTTTTTTTTTTTTTTGTATGGTTAGAATAGAGCAGGTAAGGCAGAACTAGCTTTTCTTTCAAAAATTTCTTGGGAGTTATTTTGTCATATTGCACAGCATCCACCATGGCCTTTACTTCTCTGTTTTCCACATATTTTGTAAGTTTGTGTTGCAGATTGTATATCTTCCTTTCTTTAAACATTTTCACTTTGACTCATCCTTTAACAGTTGGTTGTTTATGTTACTTGGCATTTTACTAGCTTAAGTTTGAGATGAATACTGAACATCATTTCTTTATATTCATACCTCCCACCTCACCAAACTAATTGGTTATTGGGTTAAATTTTTGTGCAAGTTATTTTATCCAGTGATAGGTAAATTTTATCAAAGGTATTGACTATCCAAGACTAAAATTACAATGTTTACAATTTACAATATAAAAAAAATTTGCAGTGAACATTTTGATCCCATATTAATTTTGAATGAGTAGATGTGATCTTTTCAGTTTCTGAACATATAAATGTGTTAAGAGTCGTATTATGAGAGGATATGGGCACTGTACAAAAAAACTTATGTGAAAAAGTCAATTAGTGAAAGTTATCTACAGGTCTGTCTCTCTTGTAAATGTCCTCACGACTCAACGAGACTATCCTGTACAGTATTTTTTTTTTTTTTAAGTTTGAATGAATGAATGAAAATCTTCCTAAGGAAGCCAGCACTGTGTTGAATCTTAACTTCATTACAGTCTCCCATTCTGGGCAAACAAAAAGGCAAGAGTGGAAAGGAAAACTCCCTTTAAACAGGAAGAAACCTCTAGCAGAACCTGACTCATGATGAACGGCCATCTGCTTCAACCGGCTGGGGTTTGAAGGACAGGAAGTATAACAGACAAACACAGAACGACAGGTCCCCTGTTCATGCATACATATTACCAAGTACCAATGTTGATGTTTTCAACAAAACTCATAAAAAGTCAAAATAGAAAAGGTCTGTCAAAACTTTTGGTAATGTAGTAAACTAAATTTGGTAATGTAGTAAACTAATTTTGGTAATGTAGTCAACTAATTTTCCATGAACTGATTTGTGAAACGAACAGCTATGAATATATAAATAAAAACATTTTAAATTCATCAACATTAAAATGTACCTTTCAGTCATGTTTTCTAAAACGCAGTTACAAAATGCTTGGACCTTACTGATCATTAGTTTGTTCATTTTTGTTCTTACTTGTAGCATATCATCTTTATTAATAAAACATTTCTAACAGACAGACAAAAGTGCTTTGTAGAACAATGAAGACTTTAAAACATGTGTCAAACTCAAGGCCCGGGGGCCAAATGTGGCCCTCGTTGACATCTTATCTGGCCCCCAAGATGTTATTTTAAATGTAAAATACTTTTTTTTAATTGTTTTTGGTTTTTTCAGAAATCTTTGATTATGATATCAAAAGTGCAACAGAGAACATCAAATGAGACCAATCAAACTCTTGTTGAGGAACCTACAACCAAGAAAATATGTATGGCATCTAACTTGAGTTAATGTAGATTCTGAAACCGGCCCTCAGTTTGAAAAAGGGTTTAATTTTGGCCCCAGCTTTAATAATAATAACTTTTTTTTTCCTTTCAGCTTCTCCCTTCGTTAGGGGTCACCACAGCAAACTAGTTGCACGAAGACTTGGCATTTGTTTTTACGCCGGATGCCCTTCCTGACACAACCACAGACCACCGAGCTACCACAGCCCTCTGTGTGGAGCAGAGAGCTGATATCTAGGGTTAGGTGGAGCAGATGGTGTGGGTTAAGGGCCTTGCTCAAGGGCCCAGAGTGGGGCAGATGAGGGTGGAAACAGGTGTAACTACTTCACTTATCCCACCCACATTCTTGATGTTGTCGGTACCGGGGCTTGAACCGACGATCTTCCGATCACAAGCTCACCTTCTTAACCTCTGTGCCACCACTCCCACACTAACAATAACAATTATTATTATTATTATTTATTTATAAAGCCCTTTAAAAGAACCACAGCTACAACAAAGTGCTGTACACATAAAATCAAGAACATTTAAACACATAAGAAAATAGAAGAGAACATTAAGATCAATAAAAACAGTGCAGAACAAATTCAGTCTGTGCTAAAAGCCAGTGAGTAAAAATGTGTATTTAAAAAAAAGTTTTAAAGCAATCACAAGTTATTAGAGCCACGAAAGAAAAGTGAAAACAGCCCATTGATAAAAACACAAGTAAGGGTTTCTGTGATGGTCATCTGTCTGTCAGGACTTACCTTCAGCGCATATTTGTCACCGGTCTTCTTCTGGAAGATTTCCAGCACCTTGCCATTGATCCCCAGCCCCAACACCTGGCTGGTTATCTTGTAGTCGTCTGTCACGGCGTTC
This sequence comes from Garcialebias charrua, assembly GCA_038048925.1. Taxonomy (NCBI): domain Eukaryota; kingdom Metazoa; phylum Chordata; class Actinopteri; order Cyprinodontiformes; family Rivulidae; genus Garcialebias; species Garcialebias charrua. Next base: position 10,058 of record JBBPBX010049534.1, read on the forward strand.
TTCTTGATCTGTAGGTTGGGTCTCGGGTGAAAGGGGACGAACTGACCGGCGGGATTCTGCTGCCCGCCCGGGTTCTGCTGGCCCGCCGGGTTTGGAAACAGTGGTTGGTTCTGAGCGTTTGATAGCATGTTCATAGTCTGAGAGCTTGACAAACAAACTAGCCGCCACCTTCTTTCAACAATTAATACCGCACTGACTGAGTCGTTTCCTTTAACAAACCGAGTCTCTCCCGACTTAGCCGGCCTCGGACAAACTCGCCGCTGTGAGAAACTAAAGGCCCACAAACAGATAGTAACTTTGATACGACAGATAAAGTATCTTAGCTAGCCGGAAAATACCTGATTAGCTAGTTGTTAGCATGCTAGCTTGAGCCTATGACTCTCGGCTAACAACTGAGCTAACAGTTAGCTTATCCATCGCTAGTGGTGTCCGCCTTCCACCGGTTCCTCAAAAAAAAAAAGAAGAGAAACCGCGTCAGGAACTTTACTAAAACATCCTCTAAGTTGGCTACGACGTCGGGTTTTACTATTAATAACGTGAAATCTCACGGCTGTACTTAAAAAAATGGCAAAAACCACCAAAGAAAAGCTAAATAATAGAGAGGGAAAAGTCCGACACCGCGACGGTTCACTTTTCAGTGGACAGGTTTTACTGATGACGTCATGGCTGGGTTTTTTTTTCTTCGCTGCTTAAAGGAGAAGTGCGACGGAGGAAACGACACTACCGGTCAAGCTGTCGTTCGCGAGAAAGTCGAAATACCGGTAGTCTTTTACTCTTTTACAACATTGGTTGAGCTGTTGTAATGTGAATCGACTTTTTACTGAGCATTTGAATTTTGAGAGGACCAGCGGCTCTGCGAGGAAGACAAAAATAGACACTAATCTCAGACCAGTGGCCTATACAGTAGGTTACATCAAGGTTAGGGCTTTTCTCTATTTTCCACCCAGCTGTTTCAAACTTAAACTCATTTTTTTTAACCAATTTGTTTTTCTATTAGCCCTAAAGTTAGACCGACACACCGCTGTCGTAAAACTTAAAGACTGTGAGCTTCTAACATTTCCTACATGAGGAAGCAGCCTTTATTCAGTCAACCTTTATTTAAACAGACGAGTCACATATTAAGCCTCGAAGACTCATTTACAAGTGAGACCTGTTGGACAGACAATAAAAGTGGTGAAAATTACACATAGGGTTTGGAGACAAAAAAAATTCCTAACACGTTTTTGACCTCTGTTCAAAGGTCAAAAATGTGGTAATGAAAAGAAATCTTGCACACAAGCACATAATGATGCTGACATTACGCATGGGGGGTGGGGGGTGGAGTACTCAAAGGTGGTTGAGCAGCCAGCCTGCAGAGAGGCACTAAAAAACACTCAGTTCATATACAGTTGTTCCCTCT
>JBBPBX010049534.1:11515-25314 GCA_038048925.1 Garcialebias charrua
GAGGACGGCCAGAGGCGAATCCAGAGTCCTGAAATGATGACAGAATGTTTATTCAGCTGGGCTCCTCTGAAAAGTCTGTGGAATTCCTCAGTAGTAGGTTTGGGAGGGGGAGAACGTCAGCTTTACAAAATCTTCTCAGGCGTGTTGAGATAAGACGGCCCATCAAGGCCAGTCAGCCGAATGTCAGATAATCACGATTGTTTTGGGAACAGGCAGAACTTTAATGACATCTGTCTTCAGTCTGTGTTGGTCCACTCGCTTCCGAAATGTCCAAATTAAAATGGCCATACCAATGGAACGTGTCTGAGAAAATCCCCGAGATCTAATCCATTCAGCCAAAAGTCTGGATTCTCGAGACATGAACCAAGCCATCATGTAAGGCAGGCAGCCTGACCAGGTCCAGATTTGCCGCCGACGTCTTCCTTTTGTGTTGATAGACCAGGAACCAGCCAAATCCAAAAAGCAGGAACCAGTTATCATAAATCCAATTAAATATGCGTCCTTAAGATCCACAGATGACAGCAGAGATAGACACGTCATCAAGTCTTCCAAGTCGATGAGATATCCAGCTGTGTGCATGCCAACAGGGCAAATCGGCTCGCCTACAGCCTGTCTTCTTTTTGAAGAAATGTTATCAGTTGTGTTGAGGGACCAACTGACCAAATTGAAGTCCATAGTTATGATTCAGAAGATTTTGTAGAAGAGAGGCTCTCAGACAGTTTCACAGACAAGACAAAGCAAAAGCAAAGCGGATACCGAGAGGAGACGTCCGCCCTTGAGAAGAGCAAGTGTTGAAATGGGTGCTTTTTTGTTTGTTTTTGGACAACTATAATGAGTGCAAAATCGTTCTTCTTCTTTCGGCTTCTCCCTTCATCAGGGGTCACCACAACGAACTGAGTTGCACAAAGACTTGGCAATTATTTTTACACTGCATGCTGATGTAACCACAAACCACTGAGCTACCACAGCCCTCTGTGTGGAGCAGAGAGCTGCTATCTAGGGCGTGGGGGTTAAGGGCCTTGCTCAAGGGCCCAGAGTGAGGCAAATGAGAGTGGAGGTGTCGGTGCTTCACCAAGCCCACCCACATTTTGATGTTGTCGGTACCAGGACTTGACCCAGCGATCTTCCGATCATAGGCTCACCTTCTCTAGCCTCTTCACCACCGTACCGCTCTTGTAACAAGTGCAAAAATAACACGAGAAAATTGTTTTTCTGCAGCTATTCAGCAGCAGAGCAGCAGAACAGATCACAAATCATCAGCAAAAATAAAGTAAAAAGTAGCTAAAAGCTAAATTTAACAAGCAAACGCTAAAAACGGAAAATTGCTAAACTAGCTAAAAGCTACAATAGCAAAACTGTAACCAAAAGCTTAGATTAACTAAACAGTTTCTAAAAGCTACAATCAGAAGAAACACACACTAAAAGCTAAAAGGGTCAAAACAGTAGCTAAAAAGTAAGCCAGTTTCTAAAAGCTGCAATCAGAAGATATATACTAAAAGCTAAAATGATCCAAACAATTGCTAAAAGTTAAAATAGGCAAATTAGGAGCTAACGGTTAAAATTGAGATGTCTGTTTCAAAGCTAAACTGGCAAATAGTAGATAATGTTGACACTAGCATAACTTTCATTCAACCTTTATTTAGTCAGGTAAATCTCATTGAGCCTCGAGGGCTCATTTACAAAAGCGACCTGCTACAAACTAAAGAATGATGAACAGCAATGGTAGAATTTCCTTAAACAACAAACAACAGAAAAAAAAAAAAACGTAGGAGAGAAATAGAAAGTGAAATGCAAAGTATCAAAACTAGCAAAACACCACAAGGTAGATGTACAAAATCAAAAACAGGAACATATCTGCAATGGTTTTTGCCAGGTTTCCAAAAGATTTTTAAAACCATTTAGGGAGGTCAGGGCCGAGAGCTTCAAATCTTTTTGTAAGATATTCCAGGAAGCAGGAGCAGAGTAGGAGAAGGCCCTTTTTCCAAGTTCAGTCCTCACTGACGGAACACTGCAGGTGATCATGTCCTGAGAGCGCACACTGTAGCTGCACTCACGCAAAGACATGTAGGAGGAGATGTATGAGGGCAGCAGACCGAGAAGTGATTTAAAGATGAAAATGTACCAGTGGAAGAGTCTGCGTGAGGTTAATGATGTCCAGTTAACCAGTGAATACAGGGTGCAGTGGTGGGTACGATAATCACAACCAGTTATGAATCTTAGTGCACCATGATAGACAACATCCAACATCCGCAGGGTGCTTGTAGGAGCATTCATGTAGAGAATGTCACCGTAATCAATGGAGGGGAGGAAAGTCACAGATACAAGGCGTTTCCTAACATTCAGTGTTAGACATGATCTGTTTCTGAAAAAGAAACCCAGTTTAACTTTCAGTTTCTTTACTAGGTTTTCCACATGGAGTTTAAAAGAGAGCTGTGAATCAACCAGTACTGTACCCAAATATTTATATGAATCAACAAACTCAATTGGGACACCGTTTGAGGATAAAATCAGAGGAAGATCTGCTGGGACCGACTTCCTACTTGAAACTTGCTAAAGGTAGTAGAATTAGCTAAAAGCTAAAAATCAGAAGAAACAGATGCTGAATTTATTAAAGGGGACCACATATTCAAAATTCACTTTTTAATGTTTTTTTACTCAACTTTGGGTATTTACTTCATAAAAAAACAGTCCTAAGGCCAAAAAAATGCACCCAGTGGTTTATTTACTCTAAGTAGATTTATTTTACTGTGATAAGATAGGTTTCGTTTTGAAATCAATCGCGCTTGTGACGTCACAAGCGCCAGGACAACCCACCTCAACCCTGAGTCCAGCCCCTCACCAGCAACCCCTGGTGCGGCTCCACCCACTTCAGTATAAAAAGACGTGACGGTTGTTTTTCCTGATTTCATGGCTAAAAATGTCACAGAGTCTAGCCAGCTAACTCTCTGACCCTCCTGGCCCAGATAATGGAGCGCGCACTAAGCAGATTTAAAATTGATAGTTTTCAGATGGGACGCTTGAATGAACAGCGATGCAGCATGTTGCTGTGTGTGTGTGTGTTGGTTTATGTGTCATTAGCAGGACAGACTACGTACCGATAAACCTCATTGACAAACCCGTGTGTGTGTGTATGTGTGTGTGTCGGGCCCGGCGCGGCTGAGCGAGGGACACAGCCCCGCTGTGAGTCTGTGTGTGTGTGTGTGTGTGTGTGTGTGTCCGCGAGTGACCGCTCCGCTACCTCCAGCTCGCGCGCACAGGGAGAGGGAGGGAGACGTCAGGAGGGAGTTGGACATTTATTACAGGAAAAATTAAAAATGACACGACAACTTGTACACGTCTGATCTGTCCCACACAATAAATACGTCGCGGTCCAGTTACAGCTCAGCGTCACTTCAGACATCCTCGTCTGCCTTTGGAGGGCGGAGTTAATGTAAGCAGATCTTTGAAGGGCGTGCCACGAGATCTCATTATCATAAACCGGTCGTTCAAAACGAAAGTTAAAAATGGCAGAATTAAAAAGGGTATAATTGATTATCTAAAAATTATTTTGTGTATTAAATTGAATGAACACTGTCTGGTAACCCCAAAGACATACCATAAAAAATTTAAAAACCTATCTGTGGTCCCCTTTAAATAAGTAGCTAAAAGCTGCAATGTGCAAATTAAGAGCTAAAAGTTCAAATGTAATTAGTGGGTAAAAGTTGGCAAATAGCAGCAAAAAGTAGCAGAATGGTAGCTAAAAGCTAGAAAAAAACAAAATGGTATAAAAGGAGCAAAGGGATTCTAAATTAGAGCAATATGTTGAAGCAAATGTTAAGGAGATCAAGGTTCAAGGTGACTATTGTCATTTGCATTGCATGTGGTGCATAAGGTGGAAAGAAATTGTGTACTCAGGTTCCAGTTACACCCCAAAATAACAAAAAAAAAAAACAAGTATTAAAAAGAAACAGTGTACAAGGGTCAAAGATATACGCTAAACAATAATAATGTAATATAATACGGGGATATTTTGAAGGAATTGTAGAGATTTCAGTGAATTTCTATGGGTGATTGTATTAAAATTAGTTTTTTGGAAAATAAAAAACTTGCAATAAGAGTAAGTATTGTCACACTGTAAGGAATGAACTTAGACCGTTTCATGTTATATTTTTATTTAAAACTGATTTCTCCCATGAGCGGTTTTGTGTAAATAAAGTTAATATTCATGTGGAGCACCAGTGAGGGCTGCGGTAGCTTGGTGGTCAGTGTTGTGGTCTTGTAATCTTGAGGCTGCAGGTTCAAGTGCACATTGCGTCAGGAAGGGTATCTGGCATAAAACAAATTGAGAAATCTTTCATGTGAGTTTGCTCGCTGTGGTTATCCCTGAAGATGGGGGCAGCCGAAAGAACCTAGTCATGTGGAACACAATGTCTCTGGCTCTTCATAAAAGTCAAAACGTGTCTACCATTTATTCTGCAACAGAACTGAACAAGGACCGTCCTCCCAGTACTGATGGGAACCAGCTTCTTTTGTGAAGATAGAGTGTTTAACTCGGGAAATAAGAGCATATTCCTTTATTGGTCCTCGTGGTTCATTATTTAGTATCATTTGTTTTTCACATAAATATACTAATGCTTAGATTGCCAAGTCATATTCTAAAACTTTATTCACGAGAACATTTTTTATTTGACATTAGAAAGTGGAAGGTCGATAATGATGTTTTTGCTGGTGTTTGCGACCTTAAATTTAGTGTGGTAGTAGCTGAGAATGATGGCCAACACATATATTTTGTGTACATATTGGTTGTGCAAGATCTTTGTTTAAAATTTAGCCCTTTAACTCAGTCAACTCTGCCTGTTAGCAAAATATCTCAAAAAACACTGGATGGATTGGAATTAAATTTTCAGGAAACAATCATCGGATGTGCGCTGGTGAAGATCCAGGACACATGGTAAATTCAAAAAAGTTCAAGACAAAAACAGAATTGAGAAAGCTTCTCGGATGAGAATCAAAACGTTTTCTGTTACAAATAAAGTCCTGTTGTTTTTGTCTTGAACGTTTTGGAATAAATCATCGGATGTACAGTAGGCCTACTTCTGAAGCGGCTTGAAAACTAAACTTTTGGGGTCAGCCCAATTTAAGATGCTGCCACATCCTACTGAGCTTAGAAAACACACAAAATGGCTATAATTCAGTCCATTTTACTGATACAGTGCCACAAGTTTGTGTGGTGGTAGCTGAGAGTCATTCACAACACACTGTTAAGTGCTACTCATTGCACAAGATCTTTGCTTAAAACTTTAGCATTGTACAGTAGTTTGTCAATCTGTCTATCCCGTTGTCTATTTATCTGTGTTTTGATCTAGAAGGATTACAACATGAGCTTAATTCATGAAAGACCGTTAGTTCACCCATTATTTCATCACAAATCACTGGATTCAGACCCATCTGATTTCCAATTTCTTCCTGTTCTTCCTAAATTTGTGGCTGGTCCGATGGCGGTGAGATTACAATTGCAATGCTACAATGAGTAACTGAACCTTCGTCTATGACTTCCTCACCGTCGACCAAACGGAAAATCGGCCACTTTATCTAATAATCAAACTTCAACAAATCAAATCCCTCCTACAAGCCAACCATCTGTTAATCACACCTTCTCTTTTTCTCCATTCTCAGTCAGTGAGGTAAATAAACTGTTAAATGATCTTGATCCTAAAAAATCTGCAGGTCCAGATGAACTTCCACCTTATTTCTTAAGGCTGGCTGCTCATATCATCACAGTCCCTGTGACCCACATCTTTAATCTATCCATAAGCCAAAACACCATTCCGGATGCTTGGAAAACAGCCTTTGTTCTTCCTTTGCTGAAGGGAGGTGACCCCACCTCACTGAACAATTATCGACCGATCTCTAAACTCTGCATCTTAGCCAAGGTTCAAGAAAAACTGATAAACTCTCAGATCAAAAATTATCTGGACTCATTTAACATCTTACCTCTTCATCAATCTGGTTTCAGGAAAAAACACAGCACAACAACTGCTTCTCTGAAGGTTCTGAATGATGTTGTTGAAGCATTGGATGCTAAGGACTATTGTGCTGCACTTTTCTTAGACCTGTCTAAAGCTTTTGACACTGTGGATCATAACATCCTGTGTCATAAGCTCTCAGAAATCGGTTTCTCTGATCACACCATCGGTTGGTTTTCTAACTATCTTTCCAATCGGAGGCAATGTGTTCAACATAACGGTACTTCTTCCAGCTATTTAACAGTTAAAAATGGTGTACCACAAGGCTCAGTTTTAGGACCCACTCTCTTTACAATCTACATAGCTAATGTAGGTCACTGCATCCCTGATGCATCCTTACATTTCTATGCTGATGATACAGTTGTTTATTGCCGAGCTAAAACAGTAGCTAAGGCTTTCCAGTTACTGCAATCCGCTTTTGACATCATCCAGTCAGATTTGTTCCGTCTCAAACTTGTCCTAAATGCTGATAAAACAAAAGGGATGTTTTTTTCAAATAGGAAGGCGGTTCCAGCAGATCCTCCTCTGATTTTATCTTCAAATGGTGTCCCTATTGAGTTTGTTGATTCCTATAAATATCTGGGTATCCTGATCGATTCACATCTCTCTTTTAAACTCCACGTGGAAAACCTAGTGAAGAAACTGAAAGTTAAACTGGGTTTCTTTTTCAGAAACAGATCATGTCTAACACTGAATGTTAGGAAACGCCTTGTATCTGTGACTTTCCTTCCCTCCATTGATTACGGTGACATTCTCTACATGAATGCTCCTACAAGCACCCTGCGGATGTTGGATGTTGTCTATCATGGTGCACTAAGATTCATAACTGGTTGTGATTATCGTACCCACCACTGCACCCTGTATTCACTGGTTAACTGGACATCATTAACCTCACGCAGACTCTTCCACTGGTACATTTTCATCTTTAAATCACTTCTTGGTCTGCTGCCCTCATACATCTCCTCCTACATGTCTTTGCGTGAGTGCAGCTACAGTGTGCGCTCTCAGGACATGATTACCTGCAGTGTTCCGTCAGTGAGGACTGAACTTGGAAAAAGGGCCTTCTCCTACTCCGCTCCTGCTTCATGGAATATCTTACAAAAAGATCTGAAGCTCTCGAACCTTGACTTCTCTAAATGGTTTTCAGAATCTGTTGGAATCCTGGCAAAAACCAATGCAGATTTGTTCCTGTCTTTGATTTTATACGTCTACCTTATAATGTTTTGCTAGTTTTTTGATACTTTGTTAAAAAAAAAAAAAAAAAAATTTTTTTTTCTCTCTTTTTGTTTTCTATTGTTTATTGTTTGTTTGTTTATTGTTTAAGGAAATTCTACCATTGCTGTTCATTGTTCTTTAGTTTTAGCAGGTCGCTTTCGTAAATGAGCCCATGAGGTTCAAAAGATTTACCTGACTAAATAAAGGTTGAATGAATGAATATAAAAAAGCACAAGCTATAGTTAAGAAGACTGTTAGAGCAGCAAAAAAGGCATGCTGGAGACAGTATTGCAATTCTATTGGAAGAGAAACCAAGTTAGCAGAAGTATGGAGAATTATTAAGAAAGAAAATGAATGGGGTTAAGAAAACTTCTTCTTTACCTGTACTAAAATTGAATGGGAAAATAGCGGATAGTAATAGAGAAAAGGCGGAATTGTTAGCAGAATCCTTCATTACAGTACACAGTTCAAACAATTTATCTGTGGATATGAAAAGGAACAAAGAAAAGTTATTATCTGAAAACCCAGAAATTACTATTAAGAAAATAGTTTCAGATCATGATCTAGATATGCCTTTCACCATATATGAGTTGGAAAAAGCTATTATTAACTCTAGGCAAACAACACCTGGTAAGGATGGGGTATGCTATACCATGCTTAAACATTTAGGAAAATCATCTCTTATTGTTTTATTAAAACTGTTTAATTTGATTTGGATGACTGGAAATATTCCTGCGCAATGGAAACAGTCAATCATAATTCCCATACTAAAACCGGGGAAAAAGGCAGCTGATCCGACTAATTATAGACCTATTGCACTCACATCACAATTAGGTAAAATAATGGAAAGGTTAGTTACAGAAAGACTAACATATTTTATTGAAAGTAAAAATAAATGCTGTCCTTTTCAAAGTGGTTTTCGTAAAGGGAGAAGTACAATGGATGCAATACTGTGTTTGGAATCTGACATAAGAAAAGCTCAGACGAATAAAGAATTAGTGATAGCTGTGTTCTTTGATATGGAGAAGGCGTACGATATGTTATGGAAAGAGGGATTACTGATTAAATTAAGGAACCTCGGTATAGGAGGTAAGATGTATAATTGGGTTTTGGATTTTTTGTTTGGTAGAGAAATAGAAGTTAGGGTGGGGACAAATTTCTCTACCAAGTACACTGTTGAGAATGGTACCCCACAAGGCAGTGTGTGTAGTCCGATTCTTTTTAATATCATGATAAATGATATATTTGATGAGATGGATGGGAGAATAGGTAAATCCTTATATGCAGATGATGGGGCTTTGTGGGTGCGGGGACGTAATCTGGTATATTTACAGAAAAAGATGCAGGATGCTATCTCGAAAGTGGAAGTTTGGGCAAACAAATGGGGATGTAGGATGTCAACAACAAAAACTCAAGTCATTTGTTTTTATAGAAGACATAAGGACGTTACGTTACACCTTTATAAACAAAAGCTTGAACAAGTTAAAACGGTGAGGCTCTTAGGAGTCATCTTTGATGAAAGTTTAACGTGGAAACATCAAATAGAATTAGTTCAAAATAAATGTAAAAAAGTGAACAATTTGCTAAGATGTCTCTCTGGACAGGAATGGGGAGCATCAAGAAAAGCGCTGTTAGGAATATATCGGGCCCTCATGAGATCTTCTTTAGATTATGGGTGCATTGCATATATGGCAGCTGCTGACAGTCATCTGAAGAAACTGGATAGTGAACAAACGAAAGGACTGAGAACTTGTTGTGGAGCTTTCAGAACAACATCTTTAGCAGCTTTACAAGTGGAAAATGGTGAGCTTCCGTTGAGATTACGTAGATTAAAGCTAATGTATTTGTATTGGGTGAACCTACAAGGACATAAACAAGATCATCCAACTAAGATGGTGCTGCAGGACTGTTGGGAACATAATAAATCAAATTATAATAGTTTTGGATGGGTTGGGGACATTAAAGCTGATAATCTTGGTTTAACTAAATTCCAATATAGTGCAACAGTTCCACAATCTGAAATTCCACCATGGCTATTTATATATCCAGAAGTTGATCTCCAATTGGGGGAAATTCTTAAAAAGGGAAATACTCCAGAATGGATGGTAGTGAATAAGCATCTTGAAAGATATAAAGATAGCATGGTTATATATACGGATGGATCTAAAGATCCAAATAGTGGAAAAACTGGAGCAGCAATGAATATCCCACACCTTAGAGTCTTGCTTAAGAGGAGAACAGCTGATCATTTAGCTGTTTTTACAGTTGAATTATCAGCCATTATACTAGCACTGGAATGGTTGCTGGATTATGATATGGGGGGTGATTGTCAATTTATAATAGCGTCAGACAGCCAAGCGGCATTATTAAGTATAAAGTCTGGAAAAGCTTCGAGATTGGATTTGCTGTTTAGAATACACCAATTATTATTTCAGCTACATACTAAAAAACACTATGTCCGATTTGTCTGGATTCCTGCCCATGCAGGTGTAGAAGGTAACGAGGAAGTAGATATTCTTGCAAAACAGGCTTTGCAATCAGAAATTGTTCATTTAAATATTCCACTGAGTAAAAATGAGGGAAAATGAATTATACAAAAAGAAATTCTTAAGACCTGGCAGGAGCAATGGGATGACAATGAAAACGGAAGACATCTATATACAATTCAAAAGAATGTGGGGGAAAATAAATGTTTGAGCGGAAGGCGAAAGGAGGAAGTAGTTATGTCAAGACTTAGAATAGGACATTCTGGACTTAATAGTTCTCTTTTAAAAATAGGAAAACATGAAAATGGTGCCTGCGATCACTGCCCTCAGATGGAAACTGTGGAGCATATTTTGTTACATTGTGATAAATATTTAGAAGAACGTCAGCTTTTGGAATCATCACTAAACAAAAAGAATATTGGACTATCTATGATCAGTCTATTAGAAAATAAATCGAGCTATGTTAAAAACCACTTGTTTAAGTATTTAAATAACACAGGCTTAATAAATCGCATTTAATGTAATATCTAAGTATCTGTATGTCGGTGCATGCTTCAACATGCAAACATGTAGATAAGAAATAGGTTAGGGTGTGAATTTGCACGCCATACACATCGTTGTGATGTGTCAAATTCCCTCTGACATCACTGATAATCACACTCCAGTCTGGTAGGTGGCGGTAAATGCACCTTAAGTTGGTTGCCAGCCGCCAATAAAAACCAAAAGAAGAAGAAGAGGTACTTTCTCAGCCTGAGTTTAGTTGCACTTTAATGTATGTCTCATAATCAGTCCTCTATTGTTTATTATACTGTAACATATATCATTGTTTAATTGTTACTTTGTTTTATTTATGTTTCTTGTAATAGACTCTATGTTCTGTATTATATTTCTGTACAAATGTCAAAATTTGGATTATTAATAATAAATAAATAAAATCACACTGAAAAGCAGGAATGTTTAGATACAAACCTAATCTGTGAAGCAGAACTTCTGGGTTGAAAGCAGCATCTTGGGTTTCGTTGTGTTGCAGTTTGTCCTTTAAACGACATCGTTCCTTTTTATAATCTGTGACTGTCGTTTCCAGAAACTCCATGTTTTCCGTAGTCACTTCGTCTCGTTGTTTAGCCTGCTGTCGCCTCATCTCTCTTAGCTAAAGTTTCCTTAAAATAATTGATACTAAACCGGTATAAATGAAACGAACTCAAGAAGATGAAATTACTGTAAATGTTACAGAAAAGTAATTCGTAGTCTAAAAGTACAGCACGATACCTTTCTTATCTTCTTCTTTTCTTGTTGCAAAGAACATAAGATCGTTGTTTTTATTGTTGCCTTTTATTGCCGAGTGTTTTCAAACGAACATGCCGGATAACTGTAAATAAAATAAACAAAAATGCCAATACTTAGTATTGCAAAATTCAAATAAACACAAACTTAAACATAGATTTAAGAACTAGAATAGATTTAACCAACCAGTTATAAACATCAGCATTTAAATATCACAGTGCAGCAACAAAGCGATCATTTAGCTAACTAGCTGCTACTCGCTAGCATCTCATTAGCTCTAAGCTAATTCGCCAAATCCCATGCTTAGAAATACAAAATAACATATATCTCACATCTTACAACATTAATATAACTTACCACGTTGGGCAATAGTCATGAACACAAGTAAGATATGATTTTATGTTAGATTTGACTTGTTAGTTTCAGCTAACGGCAACATAAACACACTTCCGATCGGCCGTCGATTCACTTCCTGTTTACCGTCAAATTACGTCACTTAAACAAAAAGTAAAACTATAGTGCCCTCTAGTGGAAATGGGAGAAGTGAATCCAACATCTCTTTAACCGCCACTTACAGTACTGTGCATGAGTGTGTAACAACATTTCTACACATCTATTAAATTCTATTTATTACCGGTAATCTTGTATTTTTGAGAAAGATAAATAATGCTTTTCTTACTCTATTAATAACCGTTACATTATTGTTGAATCTGATTGTTTGAAAAAAGGGGCAGATATAATAAGATTTTTTCTTCTTTCTGCTAACTTTCATATTTTTTATATTTTGTACATTATCATTTATGGGATTGTCTTGTATTGTGTTTCTTTTGTAAAAAAAAAAAATGAACAAATTTAATAAACAAACATTTCACAATATTCCTTTAAGACTCCATTCTTGACCTGTCCTTTCAACCATTCTTTTTAAATTCTCTCTTTCAGAGTCTTATGTTCTACAGTTCATCAACACGTGTTCTACAGTTTCTTTCTCTCCATATCTTTCACATTTATTATTTATATAGGTATGACTTATTCTTAATCTGGTCATTATTGTTTCTTCCCTTCTGTTTCTCATTTTAATATTTCTAATTACCATTGACTTTTGCATTTTATATAAACGTCTCCCGTTCTTATCTTCACTCCACCTTTTTGCCATTTTTCCATTTCTTTATTCTTTATAAGTGATTTCTCTTCCCCTTTCCCCTTTTTGCTAATTTATCTGCCTTTTCATTTCCTTTTACCCCTTCATGAGCTGGTACCCAGCAGAACCAGACATCAATGCCACCTCTGTATAATCTAAATATACTGTGTTGAATTTCTAATAATAATAATAATGTCTTCCCTATTATTTCCTTGTCCCTTAATACTTTCTAAAACTGATTTTGAATCTGGTCTAACCTCTTCCACCCACTGTAAACTTAAAAAAATTGCCATCATTTCTGCTGTGAAAACTGAAAGGTGATCTGATAGTCTTTTAGAAATGTGAATTTTAAACTCTATGTATATTCCTATTCCCACACATACTTTAAGATTTTTCGATCCATCTGAATAAGTTTTGAGATAATAATAGTATGCCCTGATGTTTGCTCAATAATCCAGGTAGAAAAATCTAGAAAAGCTAAGTCTGGTCCTCTGGACATTCAAAAAAACAAAACAAAACAAAAAAAAAAATTTTGTAGAAATGTTTCGTCTTTCATCCGAAAGACTTCCTCAGTCTGAGAAGCTGTATTCAGCTCAAGGCCCCAGTATACCTGTTTCTTTTACCTCACGCCGCTGGACTGGCGTGTGCACCGTGCAGGCAGTTCATAATATAGTTCTGTGCAGGCGCAGCTCTCTGAGTGCAGGCTCCCTGCAGCTGCGCCGGGCGGAGCAGGACAAATTGAGGTCGCTGATTGGTCATTTGCTGACACGCGAGGCAGTTTATCAACGCGCGCACGTAGGCGTAGTAAAATCCGACCTTGGCGCGTTCACGCCCGTGATCAAAGGCTTTTGCCGCGGCGCTCCCACGGGGCTCCCAAGGCGCCGAGCAGCGTGACGCAAAAGAAACAGGTATAATGGGGCCTTCAGTCTTATAAATGGAGGCCTCAGGGTTCAACTGTCCCCCACTTACAATGCTGTTATTCACTCAGCCCTCTGTGAATAGCAAACAACCATCAGGGTGTTAACGATCCATCGTCAGGCTAATGGTCCTCCTTGCTCATGTGAGCAGCTGGTTTCAGGCTGTCATCAGCCAACTGGTTGATCCACTGTGGGAGGGTGCTATTTATAAGACTGAGCTGAATACAGCTTCTCAGACTGAGGAAGTCTTTCGGATGAAAGACGAAACGTTTCTACAATTTTTTTTTGCTTTGTTTTGTTTTGTTTTTTGAATGTCCAGAGGACCAGACTTGGCTTTTTTAAATAATAGTATGATTTTATTAAATAGTCATCATACTTTAGCCCTATTTCGTTTAAATTCCAATTATGTTTCTCTCTAAGTAATCTTATATCTACATTTACCTTAGGGAATAGCCATGGAGGAATAATACAAATTGGATTAAATTGAGCTATTTTCTTATCCTCTAGTCCATACATTTTGATCCATTTACTGATCATCCATCAGTGAATTTCCATTCACTTATATTTTCTAATATCGAAAATAAACTTCACAAAAATGGTACCGGTACTTTGAATCCATGCGTTGTTATTACATATGACAGTTGAATTTAATACGAAAAGAACTCACCAGAACACATTACCTTGAGACTGATTTCATATTTTTCTTGCTTAAGACCTGAAAGCAAGTGGTGCCCCTTTCAGAATAAAATTAATA
>JBBPBX010049535.1:0-25313 GCA_038048925.1 Garcialebias charrua
AGAAGAAAAAAATCTTATTTTATCTGCCCCTTACTCTCCAATAAACAATTCTTACAACCAGCTCATTTGATTTCCAAAATAATGAACAACTTAATTTTTACCTCCTGTATCTCTTACAATTTCTGAATTTCAACTCATTTAAATACAGGTAGTCCCCGACTTACGAGCACATCGACATACGAGGTTCCAAACTTACGAGCGGACTAACGAACAGTAAAGTTGTACAGAACATACAGAAAATACAGCACTGGTATGTGCTTTTAGATGAAAGTGTGTTAGCTAACAGTTTGTAAACAAGTTTCTGTGCATGTTTATGAACTAGTATGGACGTTTGTGTTGAAAAACGAGTGTTCGTAGTAGCGCTAGCATGAATTTTCTGACTTACGACCGAAAATCCGGACTTACGAGCAACACGTGTTTCGTGTTCCGACGTACGAGATTTCGTGTTACGAGCACCTCGTAGGAACGGAACTCGCTCGTAAGTTGGGGACTACCTGTATATGTTTTTAACCGTTTAAACTTAATCATTCTTTTGAATACAACCATTGATTGAACTATCTGACTCTAATTCATTCCATAACCCAATTCCTTGAACTATGGGAGATCTTCCCTTCGAACTAGTCCTAAAATGTGGCTTCACAAATACATTTGTCCCCTTAAGATTGTAACTACTCGTTCTTCTAACAAAATACTTCTGAATATTTGAAGGAAGTGCATTATTTTGTGCTTTATACAATATAAACTTGAGCGGTCCAAGAAAATAAACCCACATGGACCCCGTGTGTCTGAACTTTACTTTGTCACTAGCTGAGAGAGTTAAGTTCAAAACTTGAGGAGTTGTCTTCCTAACGAGCCCATAAAGAGTGAAATTACCCTGATTTGTACAGTTCTGGGAGGGCAAATTGAGAACCGAGGGTGCTGGTGGTGGGGGAGGCGGGTGTAGCAGGGGGTCAGGTTAAGCAGGGCTGACCACGCTTCTGCCACAGACATTAAAATGTCAGCTTCAATCAGAAAAAGGGCCGTTGAGGTGATTGCCCAGTGGGAGACCTGGCTTTTGGACGGAGCGGCCTGGAAGAACTACCAGAGACACTGGGATCAGCCTCGGAGACCCCATTAGGGTTCAGTCACAGCCAATCCCATTAAACACATCCGCCATTAAACAAAGGGAATGTTAAAGAAAAGGAACCTCCCATTCGCCGACATTAACCTTTCAGTCACGGTACTGTCGTGACCAACTCCACTCCGGTAGACAACTCCCCCTCAGAGCTCTTCTTGAGAAAACAAAACGAACCATCTTCAGTCATCTGGTCTTTTTAGGTTTTGAAATATGTTTTATGTTTTATTCATTTATTCATTTTATAATATGAAATACAACAATTAACATAGAAAAAAAATATAAAAAAATATATAAAATGAAAGGTAGCAGATGAAGAATATATCTTATTAAATCTGCTCCTTATTTATCTAATAACAATTCAAAAACTATTTTTTATAGTAACAAAATAAGTAAATAACTTGTTCAATTTTCAATTCACATATATTATTCATTAAAATACATTCATTTATATTTGTTTAACAATTCGTTTTTAACCAGTTTCTTAAATACAAGGATTGATTTGGCTTCTTTAACATTTGTCATTAAAAGTCATTCCATAATCGTACTCCCTGAATCAAGGTAGTTCTTCCCTTCAAACTAGTGTAATAATATATATAGGCGGTTATCAGTTTACTGATTTACCTATATTTTATATGTAAATTGGCAGGGTTTAGACTGACACAAAAGTACATCATTAATTAAACGAGTTCTCTCTTTTTAGATTAATACCAATATTTCTGTGACTAGGTGGTGATAATGTAAAGACATGAAATGTTAACTTATGTTGGTCCAGCAGGATTGGACCATTTATTTAACAGAATCATAAATTTACATCACAACATTTGTACATGATTGGTTGATCATTTTTCCTATAATTAACTTCAGCATGAGTATACGCGTCCGTAACTTCATAGGAACAACAGAACACAAGTTATGGGTGTGAATAACTTATATCTCTGTAGGTATTTAGCTTAAGTTTACTGGCTTAAAATAAGAAAGTTTCAGTGAAGAGAAAATGGAGGATGAAGAGAGGTATTATCTTGATGTGTTTTAACCAGAAACATGGCAGCTCTCCGGCCGATCTCGGCTACACGTTGGTACCCTTGGCAAAGCATTTGACGACTTGTTACCTCGTGAAGACGGTCAGTCCCCAGTTGGTCCAACTGAAACTTTCTTATTTTAAGCCAGTAAACTTAAGCTAAATACCTACAATATCTCTACACTAGTTCTAAACTGCCGTTTTACAAATATATCTTTCCCCTTGAGATTGTAACAACTTGACCTTTTCACAAAATACATTTGGATATTTGATGGTAGTGTATTTTTATGAGCTCTATGCATAAGTGACAAAATGTTATAGTCCACCAAATCATAGAACTTCAGCAACTTCATTTGATAAACTAATTCACTTGATGGGTGACAGTAATGTTTTCTTGCTATAATTCTTACAATTCTTTTCTGCAAAATAAAAATAGGCATTGCGATTGATTTACACGCTTTTCCCCAAACATTAACACAATAAATCAAATGTGGCATAATAATTGTATTATACAACAAATACAGTCCAAATAAGAATCTAGCTCAAATGTATTTCTCCCTGCAGACACGTTGCTTCCAAAATTTGATGCGGCTGTTGCTCTTGAGAAACCGGTGGATGATCTTAACCCCTTGTCCTTTTGCTCTCCTCATCTACAGCTCATTATTTCAATAAGCAGCTCCTTGACTGTAATTAACATCAACACCCACAAGGAAGGATGACTCCTCTCCCTCCGATTGTACAAAAATTAAGAGAAGAAAGAAATCGTTCTGGAATGTGTGATTGCCTTTTTAACAAAAAAATAAAAGACCTGCCACAGCAAGCAAAGTAAAATAAAACCGTTAAATCGCAGCTGTGAAGCTCGTAACAACACAAAATCTGTGCGGACTACTGTAAAAATCAAGCATCCTCTCAGACTCCCAATTAAGAGAACAAGAACAGCGATTATATTTTCACAGCTGCTCAATTAGCACCAGAGAGGTGCAACAAGTGGCTGTTTATGCCAAAAGCACGGGAAAGCTGCTCCACAGCCGTTTTCTAGATCAGCTGCTTCCTGCTGAAGTGTGAGCGAGGAAGAACGTGTGTGAGGGGAAGGAGGTTGGAACGCTACAGAGGCTTTACTGCGTGAAGTCTCACTCGTCACGGCCAATTAGGACTTCATAAATCAGATCCATCGCCGTTTCTTCAGAACAACACGCCCTAACACCATCACCAGCACCGTGACTAACATCTAACCACTGAATCGAATGTTTACTTGTCAGGGTTGGTGGAACAAACGACCAAAAAATGTCGAACCAACTAAAATATTGTAAAACTTTTGGTTTAAGATTTGTTTGATCGTACACAGTCTGTGATAGTAGTTCGGACACCACAAGACCAATGACAAACATTTTGCTTGGGTGGAACACGGTGCGGACGGTGGATCAGTTGGTGGAGTTGTTGCTTCTCAGGGAGAGGGTTGCCGGTTCAAATCTCGGCAGGGGGCCTTTCTGGGTGGAGTTTGCATGCTCTTTCCGTGCTATGTGGGTTTTCTCCGGGTGCTCCGGTTTCCTCCCACAGACCAGAAACATGCATGTTGTAAATGAGTCCCCGTGACTCAACGAGGCTAGCCTGTATAAATAAAGGTTGAATGAATGTTAGACTGATTGGTGACTCTACATTGATGTGAATAGTTGTTTGTCTCTATGTGTCTCAGTGATGGACTGGATACTCTTCCAGGGTGTCCCCGTCCTCTAACACAGTGATGGCTGTACATGGACACCAGTGACCCCCGCAACCCGAAAAGGAAGAAGCGGTTAATTAAGGATGGAAGAGGGGCTGAGACAGTGTAGATAGGACAGCTGACTTGGGACCAGCAAGTCACAGGCTCAACTCCCCACCATGCCCACATATCATTATGTCCTTGAGCAAGACACCTAATCCCTAACTGTTCCCCAGGCACTTGCATAGCTGCCCACTGCTCCACCTGGGTGTACCTCATGTGTGATGGGTTAAATGCAGAGAACTAATGTCATAGCATTTACAGTATGTCTTTGTCTTTTGTCTTATATGGAACACAGTGCAGGGCGTTTACAAGGACAAATGCACAACAGGGAAAAAAATAAAAATAAATCAAGGTGGTTGTAAAAAACCAAATCACCAAAGTCCATGCTCAATAATCCAGGTATAAAATCCAACAATTTTCAGTCAGGTCATCTGAATACAGTATTTTCTGGTGTATAGGTCGCACCGGTGTATAGGTCGCGCCTACGTTTAGCTCTGCTGCAAATGTCTGCCACAGGAGCGCACAGCAAGGCTTTTAAGAAGATTAACACTTAAAAACAATTATTTGTTTGATAAAAGTTATAGCAAATATATGTCTGAGCTGAACATTTCCTTAATAAATGAACGTAATTGTGAAATGAGCTGGATTTAAAAATTTGTTTCACCGAAAGTGATAAGCCATATATAGGTCGCACCTGAGTATAGGTCGCAGGTCTTGAAAAAACCATAAAAAGGTGTGACCTATACACCGGAAAATACGGGTAGTTTCTTTTTTTTTTTTGTGCCGAGACATTTCACCTTCCATCCAGAAGGCTTCATCAGTCAAGGAAACACCAAACAAAACTTATTCTTCAACCAACATCTTACTCCAAAGTGGAACATAAGAGTTACAGTATGTTGGTACTAAGATGGTCTCTTTGACACACCCTCTCCTCCAGTGCCCGCCCTCTCCCTCATCAACAATCATGTCAAACTGGTTCAAAACTCCATCTTTAGCCGGGTACCGACCTAATCCGTCAAAACGCTCCTGCCGCCCCCTTTTGGCCGCTTGTCACTTTCACACAAAGCCACTGAAGACGCGTCTGATGACGCGCACTGGGGGGAGGCAGAGGAGGGGGTCTGGCTCCTTTTCCGGGTCGGGTTGTTTTGTTTCATGCTGCTGGCAGATAAAATCAGCTGTTCGTGAGCCTCGTTACTACTTGAGTGGGTTTTCTACGAGCCGAACTGCAGCTCCGAAAGTCTTTGTTGAGATTAAAACATTTTTTTATGTTTGGGGTGATCGTACGCTCGAGCGGACAGCAGCAACTGTAAAAATTCCAAGTTTCTTACCGGAGGCTGGTTTCTTCATGGAGGCTCGATGGGGTAAGTTTAAAAAGTCCAAAAAAAGTCCCGTTGTCGTTGCATCATCACATAGCAGAGTCTCTCCCGATTGGTTGTTGCGATGCGTCGAGCAACGTCGAGCCGCAAAATATCAACTTTGTCGATCTTTGGCGGCTCGACGCTGCTCAACGCGTAGGTTGCTTCGGACGCGCGCGTGCGCGGAAAAGAACTGCCGCGTGCTGTAGCGCCACTTCAAACACTCAAAACGCGCCGCTTCACGATACGCCGCGCCTCGACGCGTCTCCACATAGACTTTCAATGTAAACCGGCCGCTTCCGCCACCCGAAACGTGTTTGGTCGGTACCCGGCATTAGCACTAACATAATTGTTTTTTTTTTGTTTTTTTTCCACTTTGGAGTGAGCTGTTGGGGAAGAATTGGTTTTGTTTGGTGTAGGGATGGGGCTGATCCAATCCAGTATCGGTATCCAATACCGGCATAATTTAGGTATCGGATACAACTTGCCGATATTTCCGATCCAGCTTCAAAAAGCACTTGTGTTCCATCACATTCTGCGACTGCTGTCTTAACATTGTTTGAGTTAAACCCAATGAAGACACTCTTGAGCTTTACAACAGGAAACTCACTAACTTTAACAGCACACAAGAGAAAGGTCTATACCACACACATGTCCTTCTCACTCATGGTGCAGCTGAAAAAACTAAAAAAATGCTAAGCATGATGGGAAAGACAACACAGCCCACTCCCCTTAACCACTAAGAGAGTGGATTTTGTTGTCTTTCCCATAATGCTTAGCGGTTTTTTAGTTTTCCAGCTTTAGGTGCAGCTGGAAAACTAAAAAAACGCTAAGCATTATGGGAAAGACAACAAAATCCACTCCCCTTAACCACTAAGGGAGTGGATTTTGTTGTCTTTCCCATAATGCTTAGCGGTTTTTTAGTTTTCCAGCTTTAGGTGCAGCTGGAAAACAAAAAAATCACTAAGCATTATGGGAAGACAACAAAATCCACTCTTAGTGGTTAAGGGGAGTGGGCTGTGTTGTCTTTCCCATAATGCTTAGCATTTTTTTAGTTTTCCAGCTTTAGGTGCAGCTGGAAAACTAAAAAAACGCTAAGCATTATGGGAAAGACAACAAAATCCACTCCCCTTAACCACTAAGGGAGTGGATTTTGTTCTATTTCCCATAATGCTTAGTGTTTTTTTAGTTTTCCAGCTTTAGGTGCAACTGGAAAACAAAAAAAATTGCTAAGCATTATGGGAAAGACAACAAAATCCACTCTCTTAGTGGTTAAAGGGAGTGGGCTGTGTCGTCTTTCCCATCATGCTTAGCGTTTTTTTTTTAGTTTTTCCAGCTGCACCATAAGTGAGAAGAACATGTGTGTGGTATAGACCTTTCTCTTGTGTGCTGTTAAATGTTGTGAGTTTCTTGTTGCAAGGCTCAAGAGTGTCTTCATTGGGTGTATCTCACACAATATTAAAATGAATAGTCTCAGTACAAATATGTCATTATACAGATTCACATACCTGAACAGTATCGGATTGGAAAAGTAACGGTATCGGTCGGTACCCAGTTTTAAGTATTGGTATCGGATTGGAAGTGAGAAATGTGGATCGGTGCATCCCTAGTTTGGTGTTTCCTCAGACTGATGACGCCTTCTGGATGGAGGATGAAATGTCTCAACACACACACACACACACACACACACACACACACACAAACACACACACACACAAACGTCCAGATGACCTGACTGAACATTGCTGGATAAGAAACCTAATGTAAAATTAATTTTATTATTGCAATATTTTTTCAAAGGTGGCAAAATCTGAGTGGCCTCATCTTCTGATAATTGGACATAGTGTCTCCATTTACATCAAGCTACTTTGGATAGATGTGTCGTGTTTATGTTTGTTTTAAAATCGCAAGAAACAAATATTATTACAAATAATAAAACAATAATTCCTACAAGCCAACAAGGTGATTATTAATTCATGGCCCCCTTTCTGCTGTCAGGTCCTGTAAGTGAATTGGACTTTGGCCCCTTGTCTTTCTTTCGTAGCTGAACTTTATTGTTCAACCTGCAGAAGGTTTCCCAGCACGCTGCAGCAATCCCCACAGCCTCGTCGTGCTTTCAGCAGGGAGACATGAGACAGCTGCTGGATGGAGCGACTGACGCAGCACACACCGGAACAACCACAACAGGTCGTCTCACACAGAAACCTTTCAAAGGAGTGACAAAACCACAGCTGCTTGTAATCTATGTCCTTGAGGGAAGGTCATTCACATTGTAGAAATAACAGCAGACAGTATGGATGAGGAAGATGGAAAAAGTTTGCTGTGTATTTGAAGGAGAAGTTCCCTCCTCCTGACTGAGATGAGGTGCACATCATCTCCTCCTCCTTATTCCAGTTCCTGTCGTGCAGCTACAGAACTCGTTAGGGATGGGAATTGAGAACCGGTTCTTAGGAGTTCAACTCCCTGGAATTGTAGTCTGCTTGTCTTAACGATTCTGTTTATCGGTTCTTCTGACTCGTCGTGGTGATGCATTTACGTGATGACATCACAGACATGCGCCATATTTGGTTTTCATTATGGCGTTGTGGAGGAAGCGGTCAAGCGTGTGGCTTTACTTCACAAAAAAGACAAAACCAGGGCTACTTGCAACACATGCAACGCGTCGATTACTATTAAGGGCGTAAATACTTCTAACATGAAGCATTTGAGCACTCAGCATGCGGTTAGTTTGAACAAATGTACCGTCTTTAACACGCTGCTAGGTGGTGATGAAGTGGAGCTAACAACGCGTCCTCCGTTTTAAATGTTGCAGCAGGTAACGTTAAACTCATCCAGTTTTTGTCACTCGTTACCTTTTTGCTGTACTGCTTCCACTGTATTGTATAAATAATCTCCCTCTCCTGTAATAACATTTAGTTGATGAGGATTGCCATGAGGGATGATGAGAATAACATCTGGGACAGGCTCAGGGCAGCAGCGGTGGCAGAAAACACTCAGGCAGTAACAACAACATCAGAGACACAGAGGATGAAGATGATAACTATGTAAGTTTTTTTTTTTGTAATGAAATATGATAAATTGCATGGATTATTACACTATTTATTTTAAAATTGATTCTATCTTTGATCTTAATTGATACTGTTATTGATTTTACTTGTTTTATTACTTGTCTTATTGACATTTAATTCTGTTGCACTTTGTAGCACTTTGAGATTTTCATGAATGAAAAGTGCGTTATAAATTAAATTCATTATTATTATTATTATTATTATTAAAATTGAAACTTGTGAATTACACGTTGTGGTTATGTCAATAAATTCAGATGCTTCCTGTAAAGAAGAAGAAAAAAAAAGACAGCCCTACAATAACTTTTTGAGGAAGAGGACAGCAAGCTTCTGTCTGTGCAGCATCAGCCCCCATCTCCACAGCTCAGAGAGTGGATGGAGAAGTCCAACTTTAAGCCAGCATGTTAATTTTTCTGCACAAAAATTGCTAGTTTGCCAAAATTTAAAAAAGCAGTTATTTTTTTTGTTGATATGTTAATGTTAATTAGGAATTCAAAAAAAGCGTTCAATACAGAAACATCTGGACTTTATTTGTAACAGAAGACGTTTCGCTTCCCATCCGGGGAGCTTTATCAATTCAATGAGCAGACTGTGAGAGAGAGAGAAGTTATAAGCAGGCTGGGCCACTGACACGCACCAACCTATGTAAATTGGAAGCTAACACACGCACATACTTGGGATAACACGTGCCTGTGACCCATTCAAAGTTCAGTGTGTGAAAGCAGACCTTACAGAACACACACATACATCCTACTGTATGCAAATTGACAAATCACACTTCACACATTGATAGCAGGGACTAGGGATGCACCGATCCACATTTCTCACTTCCGATCCGATACCGATACTTATTAACTCAGTATCGACCGATACCGATACTTTCCCGATCCGATACTGTTCAGGTATTTGACTCTGTATAATGAAACTTTTGCACCCAAACTATTCATTTGAACATTGTCTGAGATAAACCCAATGAAGACACTCTTAAGCCTTACAATAGGGAACCCCCTAAGGCTTAAGAGTGTCTTCATTAGGTTTATCTCAGACAATGTTAAGAAGGGCAGTCACAGAATGTGATTGAACACAAGTGCTCTTTGAAACTGGATCGGAAAAGTATCGGCAGGTTTGATCCGATACCCGATACTTAAATAATGCTGGTATCGGATACCGATACCGATACTGGATCGGATCTGCCCCATCCCTANAAGCATTATGGGAAAGACATCATTGAGAACCGGTTCTTAGGAGTTCAACTCCCTGGAATTGTAGTCTGCTTGTCTTAACGATTCAGTTTATCGGTTCTTCTGACTCGTCGTGGTGATGCATTTACGTGATGACATCACAGACATGCGCCATATTTGGTTTTCATTATGGCGTTGTGGAGGAAGCGGTCAAGCGTGTGGCTTTACTTCACAAAAAAGACAAAACCAGGGCTACTTGCAACACATGCAACGCGTCGATTACTATTAAGGGCGTAAATACTTCTAACATGAAGCATTTGAGCACTCAGCATGCGGTTAGTTTGAACAAATGTACCGTCTTTAACACGCTGCTAGGTGGTGATGAAGTGGAGCTAACAACGCGTCCTCCGTTTTAAATTTTGCAGCAGGTAACGTTAAACTCATCCAGTTTTTGTCACTCGTTACCTTTTTGCTGTACTGCTTCCACTGTATTGTATAAATAATCTCCCTCTCCTGTAATAACATTTAGTTGATGAGGATTGCCATGAGGGATGATGAGAATAACATCTGGGACAGGCTCAGGGCAGCAGCGGTGGCAGAAAACACTCAGGCAGTAACAACAACAGAGACACAGAGGATGAAGATGATGATAACTATGGAAGTTTTGTTTTTTGTAATGAACTATGATAAATTGCATGGATTATTACACTACAGTATTTATTTAAAAATTGAAACTTGTGAATTACAAGTTGTGGTTATGTCAATAATTTCAGACGCCTCCCGTAAAAAAGCAAAGAAAAGACAGCCCTAGAAGAACTTTTTGAGGAAGAGGACAGCAAGCTTCTGTCTGTGCAGCAGCAGCCCCCATCTCCATAGCTCAGAGAGTGGATGGAGAAGTCCAACTTTAAGCCAGCATGTTAATTTTTCTGCACAAAAATTGCTAGTTTGCCAAAATTTAAAAGGGCGGTTATGTTTTTTGTTGATGTGTTAATGATAATTAGGAATTCAAAAAAGGCGTTCAATACAGAAACATCTGGACTTTAGTTGTAACAGAAGACGTTTCGCTTCCCATCCGGGGAGCCTTATCAATTCAATGAGCAGACTGTGAGAGAGAGAGAAGTTATAAGCAGGCTGGGCCACTGACACGCACCAACCTATGTAAATTGGAAGCTAACACACGCACATACTTGGGATAACACGTGCCTGTGACCCATTAAAAGTTCAGTGTGTGAAAGCAGAGCTTACAGAACACACACATACATCCTACTGTATGTAAATTGACAAATCACACTTCACACATTAATAGCAGGGACCTGTCAAAGTCTTTGTTAGTGTAATTCACAAACAAAGCTCCTCTGTTCTCATCAGGTGAGAAACATCTGGGAATCAGCTGCAGGGCCGCACCATAAGTTTTACATTAACCGCCTCACTGAATTGATAAAGCTCCCCGGATGGGAAGCGAAACGTCTTCTGTTACAAATAAAGTCCAGTTGTTTCTGTATTGAACGCCTTTTTTGATTTTATCATGTCCTGGACGACTGAGAATCTTCACCAGCTTAATTAGGAATTCTTTATTCATACAAGTTCTATTTTTGTTCTGGTGAAAGAGCATTAAATACTTCATGCACACAAATTGTTTACTATATTTTATTGCCTAACCCAATGAGAATTGATAACAAAATTGATAAGGAATTGAATCGATAAATTATATCGATAAAGGAATTGGAATTGCCTAATTCTTATCAATTCCCATCCCTACCCATCATATGCAACGTGAAACTGAATAACTGCCGTCACTCTGCTCTGCTAAAAGCTTCCGCCTGACAATCCTAACTTTGGTTGTGCAACAACAAAAACTCCCCCGTGCCCTGAAACCCGACGACCGTCTGTAGAGCTACTTTTTTGGAAAAGCACGTCTTTCACCTCTCCGCTGTCGAGACCGTCCAACGCCCGTCTGCATCTCGCAATGTAGAAAATCCTCACCTCTATTCCCTGGGCAGAGTTGGCTATTAATATGGAGATGATTCAAGTCCCCTCTGTGCTACAAGTCATTTTCTGCCAGCGCTGTGCTAACAATAATGTCCTTTCTTTTCCCCTCGTTTCTAACCAGGTTTTTAATCTACAGCCCGTGTCAGAGCCCAAAGCAATAAAGGGCAGTGCTCAATTTCATCTTTTATTTCTGAAGTAATTACAACGCAATGAAAAAGAACTGAATATTTTTTGCAACTTTGAACCAGAGACAGAAGAGACTAGGGGTGCAGGGGAAAAAAAATCGTTTTTTAAAAGAATCTAGATTCTTAGTCCTGGCGATTCAGAATAGATTCTAAAAGCCCCCAAATCAATTTTTTTTTTTACATTAAAACCCAAAAGATAAAGAAAATAAAACCATATCTCATAGTATATGAAAGAATACATAAAATGAAAGGTGGCAGAAAGAAGAATAAATCATTTTTTTATCTGCCCCTTTTTTCAAAAACTAAACAAGTTCAAACAATCAATTCAAACAATAATCTTCTATAAGTAACAGAGCAAAAAGAATAACGTTTCACAATCTACAAATATCTAGAACATTAAACACTAAACTAAAAGTTTTAGTATTTTGTTAGTTTGATAGTTTGTTCCTAGATTTTTATTCTTATTTTATTGTTTTAGAGAAATCCAGGCAACTAAGCTAACCTAATACTGGTTATTTAAGTTACAGAATTTAATGCATTCCTGTATTATTTGTTCCTATTTTTGGTATAAATATCAAACGATGCAAAACATTTGATACAATAAGGAACCTAAAATTATTGTTTTAAATAAATGTTCTATTTGTTTACATTGTTGTTTAATGTTTTCAGTTAAAATATTGTTTTAAATAAATGTTCCATTTGTTTACATTGTTGTTTATTCTTTTCAGCTTGTCAGTTACAAAACTGAAACTAAATTTATGACCATTTTAATAGAAAAATCCTTTCTGAATCAAAAATCGTTTCTGAATCGAAAAATCGATTTTGAATCGAATCGTGACACCAAAAATCAGAATCGAATCGATTCTCCAGACACTGAGAGATTCGCACCCCTAGAAGAGACGAGGGAATAATTCCTCATTATTTATAAAGCCCCAACCATCTTGCTTAGACCAAAACGCAGCAATTCTGTAATATATATAAAGAATATGCAAAAGAGATTGTTTAGCACAGTTATGATTAATCTATGGGCTGCATGCACAACAAGTTATTCACCTCAGCAGGACAAAGCTCTGCTGCTCGGCTGTTGGGGACCGTGTAGTAAAACTCAAACACTGAGCTGTCAGAGAGGTGCCCCACAAACAAGGACAATTTATGGCCCATTATCTTCAAAGACAAAAGGAATTATAATTTGACGGATTACAAACACTCAAAGGACGTGACGCGAATATGGAAACACTTTCATTGCTGGATTTTCACCACTTATTGTTTAAAAGCAATCGCCACTGCACTGAATGGCCTACAATTTAAAGCAGCGACAACATAAACTTGAATTGTTTAATACGAACCAGGCGCGGGCCTGCAATTTCAACTTCAGCAGAGCTCACATAAAATCTGCATATCTGCGCTGGTATATGGAGAACAATTCACATTATTTGGAAAGCGTGTTGTTGAACTGGCACTACCCAAAGACTGACGGCACGAAGCGGAGCTGAATTAAAAACGAGCCGACTGCAATGCCGCAGCACCGCGTCTAGGGGATGCTAATCATCATGTTCATTATACAGACGTACACAAAGCAGCCACAATGTAGAACCCATCCGCTTCTCTTACCCACCTGAAGTGCACACGCTCGCTGAAGGACAACACGAAGACAGGTGGAGCGGAAAGCACACACACAGGTGCAGACACACACACAGACTGTATAATATGAGCATATTTTCTGCAGCTGCTTCGTTTGAGCAGTTTCTCAGATTTAGTGTTGACATTTATCTGAAAACAGTCTGAAGCATTTTGTTTAACGTGCACTTCGTGTGTCTGTGTGTGAAAACCTGCTGCAGAAACATCATTGGGTCAAAAGGTAGTCAAAAACGTATAGATGGGTCCAAGAACCGTCATGTAAATAAATCAAAACCTCCTATCACACAACCTAAGAACAAACCAGTTGTATACTGTACGTCTAAACCAGGGGTCTGCAACCTTTACAATCAAAAGAGCTATTTTACACATTTGTTCACTAAATTAAAAGTGTTCAGAGCCGCAACAACATGCAACAACTGTGGTTATCAACTGGTGGCCCATGGGCCACTTTAGGTTTGTTGGAAGGAGCTTTTGTGGCCACTAGGGGTGACTTTATGAATATAAAATAACTAATAATTTTAATTTTTACAATTTTAGACAAATGAAAAGACCAAATTCTTTTAGAGGATTTTTTAATTAATAAAAACTATGAACTATGCAGATTGAGGTAAAAAAAAAATTTTTTTATTGTGGAAAAAAATAATTAAGTATAGAAATAAAGCATAAAGTAGGTAACTGAGCTGAACACAGCACCTCAGACTGAAGAAGACTTTCGGAGGAAAGACAAAATGTTCCTACAATTTTGTTTGTTTGTTTGTTTGTTTTTTTGAATGTCCAGAAGACCAGAATTAACTTTTTTAGATTAAAGTAGGTATGTTTTACTCCTTGTACAGTACTTGTTCCAGTATTTACATACAGGGGGTCCCCGACTTACGAGCGAGTTCCGTTCCTGCGAGGTTCTCGTAAGACGAAATCTCGTACGTCGGAACCCGAAACACGTGTCGCTCGTAAGTCCGGATTTTCGGTCGTAAGTCGGAAAATTTATGCTAGCGCTACTACGAACACTCGTTTTTCATCACAAACGTACATACTAGTTCATAAACATGCACAGAAACTTGTTTCCAAACTGTTAGCTAACACACTTTCATCTAAAAACACATAAAAGTGCTGTATTTTCTGTATGTTCTGTACAACTTTACTGTTCATTAGTGAGCTCGTAAGTCCGGAACCTCGTATGGCGATGCGCTCGTAAGTCGGGGACCCCCTGTAATTGCTAAAGAAATGACAAAAAAGCTGCTAAAACTACCAGTAGTCCTTTTTTGTTGTTTGTATAACAACCAATAAAGTTCAGTTTTGTGTTAGTTTTGGTCAAAGCTTGAAAGAGCCGCAGCAGAGGGGCCAAAGAGCCGCATGTGGCTCAAGAGCCGTAGGTTGCAGACCCCTGGTCTAAACAAACTGCATGTTGAATTTGATTTTGTTCAATAAGGCGCATGTTTAAGAGTAACACTTTTTTTTTTTTTTTACACTAACGGTTAATGTCTCATCCGGTTAAAAGCCAACTTGTCTTCTATGTTTTACGTGGAAACAACAGAATTCATTCACGTGTTCCGGTTGGTTTGGAAGGCAGAAAACGAATTTGTGTAGCTGGTATAAACCTGCAATATACTGAATACAGTACATGTATACGGAATATGCAGTCTATATCAGGGGTATGCAACCTTTACAATTAAAAGAGCCAATTTTTCCACCTTTGTTCACCAGATTAAACATGTCCAGAGCCACAACAACTGTGGTTATCAACTGGTGGCCCATGGGCCACTTTAGCTTTCCTGGAGGGCGCGTTTGTGGCCAGTAGGGGTGACATTATAAAGAAAAAATTAATGATTTTTAACATTTATTAAAGAAAAAGATCAGATTATTGTAAAGAATTGTGAAAAAAAAACTTTACATTTTTCAAATAAATAAAAATCTATAAACTATGCAGACAGTTCTTCGTATAAAGAAATAAAGCATCAAGTTTAAGCATTTTTACTCCTTGTACTCACTCCAGTGAGCACACATTTGAAAAGAAAGTACAGGAAAACTGAACCACGCTAATCATTTTTCATTGTTTGCATAACCAATAAAATTCAATTTAATGTCAGTTTGTCTGAAAGAGCCGCTGCAGAGGGACTCAAGAGCCAGATGTTGCAGACACCTGTTCCATATTATTAACGAGACATCAAGACAGTGGTGAGACCAGCTATGTTGTCTGGTCTGGAGACAGAGACATGGACAAAAAGACAGGAGAAAGAACTGGAAGTGGCAGAAATGAAGATGCTGAGGTTCTCCTTAGGAGTGACAAGGATGGATAAGATCAGGAATGAGATCATCAGAGGTACAGCACATGTTGAACAACTGGGAGATAAAGTTAGGGAGGCCAGACTGAGATGGTTTGGACATGTCCAGAGGAGGGACAGTGGGTATATTGGTAGAAGGATGTTAGAAATGCAACTGCCAGGAAAAAGACAAGAGAAGATATATGTATGATGTTAGAGAGGACATGGAGGTAGTTGGAGTGAGGACAGAAGACACAGAGGACAGAGTGAGACGGAGGAGGACAACTCACTGTGGCGACCCCTGAAGAGGGAAAAGCCGAAAGAAGAAGATTGTTAACCAGACATACAACTGTTTCAAAAACTGCACTAGTTAATGTTTAAACTTTGTGCCTTACAAAAACACATATACAGGGAGTCCTCGACTTACGAACAAGTTCCGGACCTAAGGACCGTTCGTAATAATAATAATAATAATAATGAATTCAATTTATAACGCACTTTTCATTAATGAAAATCTCAAAGTGCTACAAGGAGCAACAGAATTAAATGACAATAAAACAAATAATAAAACAATTAAAATCAATAACAATATCAGCTAAGATCAAAAGTAGAATCATGAGGAGGTAGAGTATGCTTGGTCGAAAAGAAAGGTCTTCAAGTCGCTCTTAAAGTCAACCACAGACTGTGGGGCTCTTAGACAGTCAGGAAGAGAGTTCCACAGGCGGGGGGCAGCCACACTGAAAGCCCGGTCTCCCATGGTCCTTAATTTGGTTCTCGGAATGTGAAGGAGATTGCTGTTCTGTGACCGCAGCGAACGGGTGGATGAGTATGGAATAAGAATATCCTTCAGATAATCTGGTGAAGCTCCATGTAAGCATTGATGTGTAATGAGAGCAGTTTTGTACTGAATTCTGTAGGCGACAGGAAGCCAATGAAGGTTATGGAGAATGGGCGTAATATGTTCAAATTTACGAACTCTCAACAAGATCCTTGCTGCACTGTTTTGAATATATTGAAGTTTCTGAAGGTTTTTGCCAGGGATTCCAATAAACAGGGAGTTGCAGTAGTCGAGCCTGGAGGAGACAAAAGCATGGACGAGCTTCTCAGCATCGGAAAAAGTTAGGGATGGGCGAAGTCTGGAGATGTTTCGAAGATGGAAGAAGCAAGTTTTAAACAGATGCTTAATGTGATTTTCAAATGTAAGATTGGAGTCCATTTTTATTCCAAGATTAGTAACAGAGGTGGAGAGGGGGATGTCTTGTCCAGAAAAGGAAAGTCTTGTTATAGGAGATGTTTGTACCTGGTGAGGGGTGCCAATCAGTATGGCCTCAGTCTTGGAGCAGTTTAATTGAAGAAAGTTCTGATTCATCCATGCCCTAATTGCCTCCAGGCAGGCAGAGAGGGCAGTGAGTGAAGATGGAGATGACAAGGTGGAAGATGAGGATGCTCCAGTCCTGATGTAAAGCTGTGTATCGTCGGCATAACAGTGAAAAGAAATGTTGAACTGATTAATAATTTGACCTAAAGGCAGCATGTAAAGGGAAAACAGCAGGGGCCCCAGAACCGACCCCTGAGGGACACCACAGGAGACACAAACTGTCTGGGACGTGGCGTTGCCAAGACTAACACATTCCAGCCTATTGGAGAGGAAAGATTTGAACCAGTCCAGGACTGTGTCGCAGAGACCGACCTCCACATGAAGACGGTGGAGGAGGATACTATGGTCCACAGTGTCGAAGGCTGCAGTGAGGTCAAGGAGGACAAGGATGGAGGGAGAGCCAGTGTCAGCAGCCAAGAGGACATCATTGGTAACCCTCAGCAATGCAGTCTCTGTACTGTGAGCTGCCCTGAATCCAGACTGGAACTTCTCATACAGGGAGTGTTGTTGTAGGTGATCCTGCAGCTGAGCAGCAACAGCTTTTTCCAGCACTTTAGACAGAAAAGGGAGGTGTGAAATTGGGCGGTAATTAGAAAAAATGTCGGGATCCAAATTAGATTTTTTCAGAAGAGGCCTAATGATGGCGGTTTTTAGAGGCAGTGGAACATGACCAGATTGTAGAGACTGATTTATTATTTGAGTGATAAGTGGGCCTATTGCAGAATGATTGGTTTTTATGAGAGACGAGGGGAAAGGATCCAGGGCGCAGGATGAAGGCTTCATTTTCTTGATGATGGCCTCCACCTCACTCTGAACAACTTCGTCAAAGCTGTTTAGGGTCCCAGAATGCAGACGGGTGGGTGGCACACTGAGAACGGGGAGGTTGTGGAGCTGAGATCTGATAGTGTCAACTTTGGTTTTAAAAGATGAAAGAAACAGGTCGCATTTTTGAGCAGAGTCCTCAAGAGTTTGCTTAATGGGATTAAGCAGACGAGTGATTGTGGAGAAGAGCTGTTTAGAGTTTCCAGGGCAGGTGTTGATGATGTTAGAATAATATTTGGAGCGTGCTTCTTTAAGAGAATAGGCGTATGCTTTCTGATGTTCTTTATATGCCTGCTTATGCACAGACAGACCAGATGATTTTACACGTCTCTCAATAGCACGGCCAGTTGCCTTCATCTTGCGCAGCTCATCAGTGTACCAAGGAGCTGAGCGCGAGAAAGACACCAGTCTTGTCTTTAAGGGGGCGTGTAGGTCCAGGAGCTCCCGAAGAGATTGGTTGTAGTAATCCACAGAGTCATCTGCAGATGAATGATTGACAGCGGTCAGGGTGTGAAGATCAGCAGACAGAACATCAAGGGAAATGTTTTTAAGGTCACGGAACTGGATGGGTCGTTTTGGATTTGAAGCAGGCGAAGATGAAGGCACTTCCAGGGAGATGACCCTGTGGTCTGAGACACCCAGGTCATATACAGATAAGTTATTGATGAGTACAGTGTCTGTAATCACCAAATCCAGAGTATGCCCCCTGCTGTGCGTAGGGGCGTCAACATGTTGAGTGAGATTAAGAGAGTCCAGAAGAGACTTAAAATCTGTTGCCAGAGGTGAAGAAGAATTGTCCACGTGGATATTTAAGTCGCCAAGAAAAATAGTCTTCACAGGGGAGGTGCAGAAAAAAGTGAGAAGGTCATGCATCTCTGAGTTAAATGAAACATGCGGTTTGGGAGGTCTATAAATTAATATAACATTCATCAGGAGTGGGGCTTTGAAGCTGAAAGCCAGACATTCAAAAGAGGAAAAGTCCTGAGAAGACAGATGAGACAATTTTAAATTACTGCGATAAATTACAGCCAGACCACCACCGCGGCCAGTGCTGCGGGCTCTCTGCAGATAACTGTATCCAGAGGGACAAGCTTCATTCAGAGAACTGAACACGTTTGGTTGGTGCCACGTCTCTGTAAGACACATGAGGTCCAAGTCCTTCTCCAGAATGTGATCATGAATTAAACATGACTTGTTGGAAAGAGACTGCACATTGAAAAGTTCTAATTTAATACCAGTTGGAATAGGAGCTTTTTGAACCGGTTTAAGCAGACTGAAGTCCACTCCACGTTTTCCTCGCCACTTCGTGCGCAGAGGACTACAAAGGCCTACAGACGCAGCGTTCTGATGACGCCATCGAGGTGCGACACGTCTCTCAGTCCAGACAGCACTAATCGAATCAGAGTTCGCTTGAGAAAAACAGTTTTCTTTCGAGAGCTTCTATGGATGTAACGAGGTCTACGCAGAAGTCCCAGTTGTTTGATGGTGGAAATAGAAGGAGGAATGGAGCAGTTGTTAAGTTCAAACAACTGCGAAGCGGAATACGTCAACATCCACGAGCCGGAGGAGGCTAGCACAGAGCTAGCCGCTAGCAGCAGGCCCACGGCTCCGAAAAAGATATACAAGAAGGAGAGAGAGGTAACTCGAACGAGCATTACCTTGAAGGAGTACAGGAGAGAGTCCAGAACAGTCCAGAGGACACAGGAAGTTGAGAGAGGCAGCAGGTAAGCGAACAATAAGTGCAGCTACGTGATACTCGAAGCTAAATTCGTGTTGAAGCTAGCGGGAGCTAGCAGCCCCTACTATTATTAAAATTCCGGTTAGACTAGTAAAGTTTTCTATCTAATGACTCCAGCAAACAAGTCAAATCTTGGCTTCGCCACGATCTCCCATCCTGAGCAAGCACAATGGCATCAGTGGAAAGGAAAAACTCCCTTTTAGAAGGAAGAAACCTCTAGCAGACCCAGGCTCAGGACAAGCGGTCATCTGCTTTGACCGGCAACTTATAATGTTTGCAGATCCACAACGCAGTCAGAAAAGACAGTTGCTCTAAAACTAACTAACTAAAACACAAAACTTAATCACAGAAAGGTAGAAATGTCCGCGTCCGATTCACACAGGTGCTGTACACAGGCTTGCGCCTGCCGCACTCTGCGTTCAAGAAAGGTAGAAAAGTCAAAGAAAGGTAGAAATGTCCGCGTCAGCTCGTACAGGTGCTGTACACAGGCTTACGCCTGTCGCACTCTGCAATCGAGAAAGGTAGAAATGTCCAACAAGGCTCGGTGAAAAAAAAAGCAGAAAGTAATAAAAAAGGCTTCAAAAAGCAAAAAGTACGAGGAGCAGCGGCAGCCAAGGTGTGCCCGCGTCCACTTCCTCCACAGGTGCTCAGTCACTGACAGGTGCTCAGTCACTGACAGGTGCTCAGTCACTGACCAGAAGTTCTGTAAGGATAAACTCGCAAAACTAGCAGGAAAGTTGCAAATAATTCTGGAGCTGAACTCATTCACTGGTGAGGACCTGGGCTGAAGTTGATCTGGACTCAGTGTGACCCAGATCCTGAGGGCTGCAGAGAAAAGACTGCGGCGGGGTTCAGCCTGGTTCTGGTCGTGTGATGCTGGTCCAGACCGGACCAGAGGTGGTGGACTAAATCCTGGCCATCCCTGCGTGCCGAGTGTTCTTTCTGCAGTGGAAGTACATGCACATCAACCTGGATGGGGCGGTGGGCTTTGTCACACTGCAGGGTAGACGAACGGAAATGACCCCAACCAGAACCAAGTTGGTAAGTACTCATATAAATTTTTGCTTTTAGTATTCCATTTATTTTATTTGCCCTTTATTTATCCAGGTAGTCTCATTGAGCCACGATAACTAATTTTCAAGAGAGACCTGTTTTAGGGAACAGATGGTGGGGGTTAAGGGCCTTGCTCAGGGCCCAAGAGTGGGGTGAATGGGGGTGGAGGCAGGTGTGGGTGTTTCACCTTTTTCCACCCACATTTTGACATTGTCGGTACCGGGGCTTGAACCGGCGATCTTCCGATCACAGGTCCACCGTCTCTAGCCTCTGCGCCACCACTCCCCCACATATCCATATGTTGTTAAAATTAGTAGGTTAAAGAGTTTAAAATATTGATTGTGGGCTTTGTCACTGCAGGGTAGGTCTGAAGAAATGGAACAGATTCAGACCGGACCTGAAAGCTGCTGTTCTGTAGAGCCTGGTAAGTAAAATTTAGTAGCTACAAATACAGTACTGTACGTATGTTGTTAAGATGGCATAGGTTTAAGAGTTTAGAACACTGAAAGAGTATGGTATGGGTTTCTAAAGCCTTAAAATATACTATATATAAATACTAAAATAAATAGAACGTTGATAATTCACAGATTTTTACTTATTGCAGTGGGGTCTGGAACGTAACACACATGATAAACGAAGGACTACTGTACTCAATTACTGCTTCTAACGTTGTTGTTTTTTTTATCTTCAACAGTGCTGCCAAATGATGGGGAACGTGGGCCAGTTCAACAGCTTTTGGCTTCAAATGATTATCATGTTAATGCCAAATATTAAATATATCAAATATATCCAGGTCTCTCTTGTAAAGGAGTCCTCGAGGCTCAATGGGATTAACCTGCCTAAATAAAGGTTGAATGGAAAAAAAAAGTTAAAGGTACACTATGTAACTTTGTAATGCAGTCTGTAACTTTTCTAAAAATATATTTTTAACATATTTCTTCACTCTGTCACTATCTACTGACAGACTGGTGTTAGACAAAGTAATCTCTGAAAAAAACTATAGTCCCCTTGCTTCTCTATCAGCATTTATAAAAACACTAAAAACACAGAGTGACCCGGACAATGACCAGCCAATAAAAACAGAGTTGTTTGTCACGCCCCAACCCACGCCCCCGCCTGTCCCAGCCTCAGCGCCGCGCACGTTCTCATTCAAAGGATTGCAAAGCGATGCAGGACTGTTTTGTATGTGACACAAATGTATTAAATATCCCTTCTTCATCCCAGAGCTGGACTTTTATTTTGTTTTTTTGCCAAAAGTCAAGTGATCGCTTCATCCTTCACTGACAGGAATGAGGAAATGGATTTGTCACGAGCGGAAAAAAACTCATGTCCAAAGTGGCTGGTGAAGCTCTGCTGATTTCAGGGTGTTTTTGTGTTGTTGGACCAGTGATTCATGGTTTTATTATATTTTTTAGAACGTTTTATTAACATATAATCACAGAACTTCGCAGCGCAGAGACAGGACATGTAGTGGGGGCGGAGCATTCCAGACCTGCACTGACAGAAACGAGGAAGTCACGAGCGAATTAAATCATGTCCAACGTGGCTTCGTGAAGCTCTGCTGATTTCTGCTGGTTTTTGTGTTGTTGGACCAGTGCTTCATGGTTTTATTATATTTTTTAGAACGTTTTATTAACATATAATCACAGAATATTGAAGCGGCTTCGAGCGGACATTCAGCAGGAGGCGGAGCTGCAGAACTCAAGTTCAACAGAGAACGGACTGTGGCTCCCCCTCAGAGCCAGGGAGCAGAATGCTTTTCCCTGCTGAAAATATTTCTAAGTCCCAGCGTTCTCCAGAAATTACATAGTGAACCTTTAAAGAGCAACTAAACTCAAAAATAACTTTTTTTAGCTGATAAACTCCCTAGAATGTGTTCTAAATGTTTCACAGCATTATGTCTATGTTAATTTTCAGATATTTGTGTGTATATGTTGAAATCAGCAATATTTGATCCAAAAACGTGTTTACGGTAGTCCTATGGGTTGAACTGTGGTATTGCACCCTAATTTCCTTATTTGTCTACGATTTGCACTGTGACGTTTTTTCGCACACTTTCGTCACGAAAGTGGTTCAAGCAGAGCCAATCCCCCACAGAGATGGAAGGTCCTTGCTGCAGTTCATACCTTATATGGAAGTGGTACATTTCACTCCAGAAACGTACTGCAACAGAGCATATTATAGTTTTTGGAATGGCACTAGTTATTTGTGTATTTCAACCTATTTATTCTAAGACTACCTTCCACTTCATCAAAACTGTTTGGCTGTATTTGTTTTCTTATTGTGCGATGGACAAGTGATGCCTGAATGCCTGGTTGGGGCAGTGTTGTAGGTACAGGTTTGCAATCCGGACGACCCAGGTTCGATCCCCGGTCACGGAGAACCTTGTGGTATTATTTTATTTTTTTTAAGCCTTTTGTTTTGGATAGATCGGGTGGAATAGATAAATACATCTACATATTTATTCTTTGTTGTTGCTTGTTTTAAGTGGTGTATTACTGATGTAATTTTAACATTCAGAAACAATGACGGTCTCTCGTCCTGGCCACACCTCCTCGCTCAGCCCACACCCGCCTCCCCCTCCTTTAGGCGGTGTCTGTTGACGTGCCCATTTTCTGCATTTTTCAAATCCTGTGCTGGGGCGGGGCTATCTCCGGACAGTGGGCTACACTTTAACCATTTGTCCATGTTATGTTTCTTTTCAGCGACTCCCTTCTTCAGGGGTCGCCACAGCAAACTAAGTCTCATGAAGACGTGGCAATTATTTTTACGCTGGATGTCCTTCCTGATGCAACCACAGACCACCGAGCTACCACAGCCCTCTGTGTGGAGCAGCGAGCTGATACCTAGGGTGCACGGGGGAGCAAATAATGAGGGTTAAGGGCCTTGCTCAAAGGTCCAGAGTGGGGCAATTGAGGGTGGAGGCAGATGGGGATGTTTTCCCTATCCCACCCATATTCTGATGTTGATACCGGGAGTAGAACCAACAATCTTCTGATTCTCTCAAACCCCACCCGGTCAAATCATATGGCTGCTTGTCTTGAGCCTGTTTTTTCTGGAGGTTTATTCCTGTTAAATGGGAGTTTTTCCTTTCCACTGCTGCCATTGTGCTTGCTCAGTTTGGTAGAATGTGACAAAGTGATGATCCAATGGAATCTGCTGGCTTCCTTAGATTGATCACTTTTACTAAATGACTATTATAATTCATTTGAATTTTCTGTTCAGTGCCCTGAAACATCTTCTGTTGTGACTTGCCGTCATATAGATAAACTGAATTGAATTTATTTGATGTAACTTTTTTAAGAAGTGCATTTCTTTGTTGAACATTTTATAGTGTTTTAAGTTCCAGGCTTATAATAACTATTTTTAATTGTATGTTGTTGTTTTAAATACTCTCACTGACGTTAGTTTACGAAAGCGTTTTCATTGTGAGAGCATTGCAGTGCCACGTTGATTAAGGTTACCAAAACGTAAGTTATTTTCCCTGCTTTACACAGCTTTTAATAATCCGATGGCAACCGAACGTGTTGGTGTCATGTCTGAATTATCCCCCTGGTGATTTTCCGACAGCAATATGACTACCGGTAGGTTGGAACTAATAATGTATCACTTTCACCACAGCACATGTCTGGAATTCAACAGTCACATTAACTAACAGGGTTCCACGTTATTAATTGGTTAATTTGGATCCTGAACAGCTGTTTAGATGAATCCTGTTCAGACTGTTAATAACTGTGTTAATATCCATACATGGGGGTGAGTGGTAGCACAAGGTTAGAGATCACTGGTTTGACTCTGCTGACTGTAATATCAAAATGTGGGTGGGAAAGGTTGAGCACTCACATCTGTCTCCACCCTCACTTGTTCCACTCTGGGCCCTTGAGCAAAGCTGTTAAACCCGCTCATCAACCCAGGCATCCTAGATGGCAGCCCTCTGCTCCACACATGTGGGCTGTGGTAGCTTGGTGGTGGCTTGGTGAGATTACGTGGGAATAAACTGTATTCAAAGTTGAAAATTAAGTTTCTCTTTAAATTATCAATAGTTCACCACTATCCACAAGTATTCTTGACCTAACGCAGCTTGTTACCTTGATGTGAATTTACATGAAAAGCTGACATGTTGTGAGACTGTGCACTGTAAACTCTTACATATAAACTAAGCCATGGAGTGAAAAAAGGGTCAAACAGTTTTGCTGCTTGAGTGACTTACTAAATGTCACAATATCTCTATAACTTAAGATGTGTCTTGTGATGATGGATGATCCCCAACAATGCTGTCTGACAGCCTTGCTCCAATTAATTCCCTGGTCACGCAATGATTGAATTCAGAAGAAAATTAAAGACCAAGCGTTCCTTGTTTTCAGTTTTTGTGTAGGTCAGTTGTCGTGTGTAACCAATGATTACTTTCTGAGAGTGACAGTAAAAGACATTTAGTGGTTTATAAGATATTACGCTAACAATACAAACACATCCACATGCACAGACACTGGGAAAAAACATTATCACTCTGCCTTTGGTGATGGGCTATAATAATTCAAGATTAAAAAACTTTATTGTTTGTCACACATTGTAATAGAAAATTGCCATTGGTGTCTTTAGGCGAAGTTATGATAACCTTGAGCAAAGACTATACGGTTTTATGGTATTAAAACAAAAAATATATACTGTATACAGTATCCTAAACATAAAAGTGCTAGTATATTGATGCTGTTTTTTTAATCCATTTATAACGGCAATGTCTGTTTCTTTGTAAC
>JBBPBX010049536.1:0-25313 GCA_038048925.1 Garcialebias charrua
AAGCGACGTCTTTTTCATGGACGCCCCAGCTTATTTCAGCAAGACAATGCCAAGCCACATTCTGCACGTGTTACAACAGCGTGGCTTCGTAGCAAAAGAGTGCGGGTCCTCCCCTGGCCTGCCTGCAGTCCAGACCTGTCCCCCATTGAAAATGTGTGGCGCATTATGAAACGTAAAATACGACAACGGAGACCCCGGACTGTTGAACAACTTAAGCTGTACATCAAGCAAGAATGGGGAAGAATTCCACCTGAAAAGCTTCAAAAATTGGTCTCCTCAGTTCCCAAACGTTTACTGAGTGTTGTTAAAAGGAAAGGCGATGTAACACAGTGGTAAATATGTCCCTGTGCCAACTTTTTTGCAATGTGTTGCTGCCATTGAATTCTAAGTTAATGGTTATTTGCAAAACAAAATAAAGTTTCTCCGTTCGAACATTAAATATATTGTCTTTGCATTCTATTCAGTTGAATATGGGTTGAAAAAGATTTGCAAGTCATTGTATTCTGTTTTTATTTGCGATTTGCACAACGTGCCAACTTTTCTGGTTTTGGGCTTGTATGATGAAATAGTATTAAATATTTATTAGCATTGTAACATATGTCAGTTAATTTCGCTGGAAATAAACATGTATTTAGAAATAGATGTAAATATAATCTTATTGTGTATATTGCTAGTGCAATACAGTGTCTACATAACGTTATTTTCATGTGAACGTCCATCTTAAGTATACCATATTATAACAACATCTCTCACATTTATAACAAACCAAACCGTTTTAAAATCGGTTGAAAATTAAGCAAGTTATGGTTATTTTAATAGTAAATGCACCATTCACATTCATGTTAAGAGTGGGCGTTCTGTCTGTACCAAGATGGCCGCCGTCTGACGATGTCGGTCTCCATTGGCCAACAGCAGGGATGTCTTATCTAGTGTATATTATATCTATGGGCGGAGAGGAAAACCTCACCTCTACTGAGGGCCTCTCCCTAGATCTAGTACTACTCCTATCCTGTGGGGTACCACTCCATCTAGACATGTCCAACTTTAACATCCCACTCTCACTCAGTCGGTTCTAATTAAATTTTGTAAAATAAAATAAAAAAGAAGCTTTAATAACTCTAAGCCTTCCCTCTGCAGGTCTCTTCTTCTGTCATTTTTTTTTCTCTCCACAGCATGGTTATGGTAGAATACTCATGATGTGATCCATTTTTTTGTGTCCATACCTCTTTTTTCCCGCAGTGTCCACTTCTCCTAGGAGCACATCATTTTAAGATTTCCATTGGAAGTTTCGTAGTTTTTCTTTTGCTCGGTGCGCCGCTTCTCGTTCTTTCCCCTTCACTCGCTGCCACCCTGCTGCTCCTCGCTCCTCGTCTGCTCCTCGCTGTTTCTCCTCCGCCGCCGCTGCGTCCCCCCCCGGCTCAGCAACAGTGTAGCCTCTTTCTTTCATGTCTTGTGCTGCTAACCTGGCGCTGTCATACGTCTTCGTTCCGTTCTCCCAATGAATCCTTATTTTAGCGAGTGGTGTTTGGAAACGTATTCCTTTCTCCTTCAATATTTTTTTAATGTCAATATATGCTTTTTGTTTTTGGACGATCTCGGTCGGGTAGTCATGATCAAAGTAGATTTGTTTTCCCGACACTTGGACCTTTTTCTGCCACGCTTTCTTCAAGATCATTTCTTTTGTCTCAAATTGTAAGAAATTAACCACGACTGACCTCGGTGCTGCGTTTGAGCTTGATTTCGGGTTGAGGCCGGCTCTGTGGGCTCGTTGAATCTGGAGATTGGTCCCCTCTGGAAGTTCGAGCTCCGTCTTGAAAAGTTGCTCCAGGAATGCGGCTGTGGAGCTCCCCTCCACCTCCTCCGGCAAGCCGACAATTCGGATATTGTTTCTCCTTGATCTCCCTTCAAGATCGGTAACTTTTTGCTGCATTCGCTTTGTTGGTTCCACCACCCTCGTTAGCATCTCGTTAGCATCCGTTTTCCATTCCTCCACCTCCGATATGCGCGTCTCTGCCTCGCTTATACTCCCTCTTTGTGCCTGTAGCTCCCGGTCACTCTCGGACAGCTTGCGCTCCATCTCTTGTCGAAAATTCTTTATTTCTTCTCTCATTTCTTTCTTCATCTCGTCCTTGAACACAGCTAGCTCCTTGCACAGCTCCTGCTGGAGCCCTTTAATGTCACTCCTAATAGCTGCGAGCCCATCTTGCAGCGTTCCCGTGTCCTCGTGTTCTTTCATTCTCCCTGTTGGGTCTTTTTCGTGTTCTTTAGCTTCGTGTTTTTTAGCTTCTTGCTCGTTAGCCTCATGCTCGCTAGCTTCTTGCTCGCTAGCCTCGTGTTCTGATATTTCTTCCGTTACCAGCCTCTTTTCAGCTCCTTTTAGCTTATTATAGTTTTTCTTGCTTCCTTTCTTGTTTAACCCACTCATGCCTTAGTTTCATCTATCATGTTCTGATTTAGTTGTGGGTATTTTTAACCCTCTTTTTTTTAATGAAAATAAAATTAATTTAAAATGTAACAAGTGAAAAAGTAAAATGAACTGATTTTTTTATAGTTACACTTTGTTTACAATAAAGTAAGATGGGAAAATTTAAGGTACAAGTGAAAGAGTAAAATGAACTGATTTTTTTTATAGTTACACTTTGTTTACAATAAAGTAAGATGGGAAAATTTAAGGTACATTTTGACCTTTTCACACCTGAAAATCGGTATCGGCCAAAATCGGAATCGGCAGGTCAGACTTTCTAAAAATCGGTGATCGGCCAGAAAATTGAAATCGGTGCAACCCTAGTTGTAATTCTTGTTGGTTTTGATATCAACGGATAAAGATTTAACTATTCATTGAATTTATAAATGT
Source organism: Garcialebias charrua (assembly GCA_038048925.1). NCBI lineage: Eukaryota > Metazoa > Chordata > Actinopteri > Cyprinodontiformes > Rivulidae > Garcialebias > Garcialebias charrua. Next base: position 2,855 of record JBBPBX010049536.1, read on the forward strand.
ACTGATGTTATTTGAATCTGTTTTATTTCCCAGATCAATATTAAAGTCTCCACACAAAAAACTTTTTTATTAAAACTCTTTTCCAATAGCTCCATGATTTTATCGGTGAATAACTCTATAAAGTATTTGATCCTGGTGATCTATATACACAACTTATTATTATGTTTTTATCATTCTTGTTCTTGTTTATTATTTCTATTGTTATCATTTCCATAATATTAAGAATTATTGACATTTCACGAATTAATTTACATTTATTTCATTATTAACAAATAGAGCCACTCCACCACCCCTTTTATTATTTCTGTTCATATGATATAATTCATACCCTTTGATGTGAACATTATTTGTGTTTTCATCATTGAGCCATGTCTCTGACAGTGCTATTAAAGTAAAAGTTCTGTTTAATTGTTTTAAATAATCTGTTATTTTGGATATATTTGCATTTATACTTTTACTATTGAAGTGAATAATAGAGACCTCCATTTGTCATATTGATTACATTAAAATGCTCTTCATTATAATATTCACAATCTTTTAAACTGGAAAACAATTTGTATCAATCACATCTTCAACATTATATATTTTAGATTCTGAATCTTCGTATGTTGTCATATTTTAATGTATTTGTTAATTTGTCTGTAAATTTGGTCAATTTTTTGTGTGCGAGTTGTTTCAATGATTTATAATTTGTCTTGTCCTGAGCTCATCTAAGTCTTTCCAAATCCTCCAGTTATTTTATTATTTGAGCCTGAGACCCTTCATGTACTCTGATCCAGAGGTTTCCATTTCTTGTCCATGTTGATGCTATTTTTTCCGTTTTGTCAACAACCTTGCTTCACGTGCAATATTTCCTTTTTTTTTTTTTGGTTAGATGTTCATTTATGTATACATTTGTTCCCTTCAGTTTTTTGCTTGCATTATTACCTTGTTTAAATGAAGGTTGAATGACTATCTTCTACAGAAATGAAGAATTCATCCCAGATCTAAGGTAAGCTGGAACATATCTGAACTGCTGGCATGGAGGACAAGGTAGAACATTCTCATGCAGAGAACATGAGAAATAGCTTTATAATAGGTGTTACTCTGTGTTTTTTTTTTTTTTACGTGTGTAACATTATTATAAAACTGTTGATATTATTGATCATTGTGTTGCATATAATTTTTTTCTCTAATAAATATGTGTTTGCAGTGTCATTTCCCCCTAAAATTTAATGATAAATGTATCTGTCATGTCTAAAAATGTGTTGATAAAATGCAAAGTCAGTGAAATAATCAGTAATCAGTCAAGTAATCAGTTTGTTACTGCTCAATAATTACCGAAAAACGCTGAGCAAAGTAAGAAAAGTCGATTTTTGCGTTATGTTGCGCCAGTAGCTGCTCAAACTGACCGACAGCGACGATAGCTGTTTGGAACTATTTGGAGCTGCATGCAGATTATGCTCTTGTGTGGCCAAAATGGGTTATAACTTTAGTGTGTCACCTGTCAAGAGTGCACCCTCACCTCCACATCCCTGTTGAGTTTCTCCATGAATTTCTCCCTCTGCTCCTCAGTTATATACACCTTCTGCATGTTATTCCTGAAGTCCATGTCCTTAAATGTTGGAAGATCTTTTTCCTTTGCGAGAAACAAAACATCTTTAGTGAAACATACAAGACAACAAGGAAATGAGCTGTCTTGAGTAGTTGGCCGACACTTACCCTTTCTTTGTCACTTGCTTCACGATCCACCAGAGAACCCTGCAACAACAAAGAGTTCTAGGTTTTACTTTGAAAAAAGCCAATGTGTGAAATATTTATGAGAGCAAATTTAAAACCCTCCTCCCTGGGCTGCCACCTTACAATGGTGGAGAGGTTTGAGTCTCCCAATGATCCTAGGAGCAACGCGGTCAGGGGCTTCATGCCCCTAGGCAGACAGGTTCTAGGTGAGGGACCAGAAAAGTGCAGCCCAAAGACCCCAATGATGAGTACAACTAATGGAATCAATGTTCCCTTGCACGGACTCGAGTCACCGGGGCCCCACTCTGGAGCCGGGCCTGGAGGTGGGGCACGTTGGCGATCCCCTGGTGGCCAGGCTTTTATCCATGGAGCACGGCCGGGCACAGCCCGAAGAGGAGAAATGGGTCCCCCTTCCCATGGGCTCACCACCTGTGGGAGGGGCCAAAGGGGTCGGGTGCGATGTGGGATGGGTGTTGGCCGAGGGCGGGTATCCTGGCGGTCTGATCCTCGGCTACAGAAGCTGGCTATTGGGATGTGGAATGTCACCTCTCTGGTGGGGAAAGAGCCAGAGCTGGTGTGTGAGGTTGAGAGGTTCTGGCTAAAAATAGTAGGACTCATCTCAATGCATGGCTCTGGAACCTGTTTCCTTAAGAGGGGTTGGACATTCTTCCACTCTGGAGTTGCCCCTGGTGAGAGGCGCCGAGCAGGAGTGGGCATACTTGTTGACCCCCATCTTGGTGCCTGTATGTTGGGGTGAACCCCGGTGAACGAGTGGGTAGCCTCCCTCCGCCTACGTGTGGGGGTACAAGCTCTGACTGTTGTTTGTGCTTATGCGACAAATGGCAGCTCAGATTACCCACGTTTTTTGGAGTCCTTGGAGGGGGTACTAGAGAGTACACCTCCTGGGGACTCCCTTGTTCTATTAGGGGACTTCCAACACTCACGTGGGGAATGACAGTGAGACCTGGAGGGGTGTGGTTGGGAGGAACGGCCCCCTTGATATGAACCCGAGTGGTGTTCTGTTATTGGACTGCTGTGCTTGTCATGGATTGTCCATAACGAACACCATGTTCAAGAATAAGGGTGTCCATATGTGCTCTTGGCACTAGGACACCATAGGCCACAGTTCGATGATCGACTTTTTGTCGTCTTATCTGATCTGCAGCCGCATGTCTTGGACACCCGGGTGAAGAGATGGGCGGAGCTGTCCACTGACCACGACCTGGTGGTGAATTGGCTCAGATGGTGAGGGAGGATGCTGGTCAGACCTGGCAGGCCCAAACGTATTGTGAGGGTCTGCTGGGAAAGTCTGGAACAGTCTCCTGTGAGACGGAGCTTTAACTCCCACCTCCGGGAGAGCTTCAAAAACGTTCCGGGAGAGGTGGGGGACATGGAGTCTGAGTGGGCCATGTTCCGCGCCTCTATTGTCGAGGAGGCTTATCAGAACTGTGGCCGTAAGATTGTCGGTGCCTGTCGTGGCGGTAACCGTCGAACCCAGTGGTGGACACCGGCGGTGAGGGATGCTGTCAGGCTGAAGGAGTAGTCCTATCTGACCTTTTTGGCCTGTAGGACCTCGGAAGCAGCTAATGGGTACCAGCAGTCCAAGCGGCATGCAGCTCGGGTGGTTGCTGAGGTAAAAACTCGGGCATGAGAGGAGTTTGGAGATGCCATGGAAAATGACTTCCATACGGCTTTGAGACGATTCTGGTCCACCATCCGGTGTCTCGGGAGGGAAAGCAGTACGTCACCAACACTATTTATAGTGGGAGTGGTGTGCTGCTGACCTCAACTCGGAATGTCGTGGGTAGGTTGGCAGAATACTTCAAAGACCTCCTCAATCCCACTGGCACGTCTTCCACTAAGGAAGCAGAGCCTGGGGACTTTGGGTTGGGCTCTCCAAACTCTGGTGCTGAGGTCACCGAGGGGGTTAAAAAGCTCATCGGTGGCAGGGCCCCGGGGGTGGATGAGATTTGCCCAGAGTTCCTTAGGCTCTGGATGTTGTGAGGTTGTGTTGTCTTACACGACTCTGCAATATTGCGTGGACATCGGGGGCAGTTCCCCTAGATTGGCAGACTGGGGTGGTGGTCCCACTATTCAAAAGGGGGAACCGTAGAGTGTGTTCCAACTACAGGGGGATCACACTCTTAAGCGTCCCTGGTAAGGTCTATTCAGGGGTTCTAGAGAGTAGGGTACGTCGGATTCAGGAGGAGCAGTGTGGTTTTCTTCCTGGTCATGGAACACTAGACCAGCTATACACCCTCAGCAGGGTCCTGGAAGGTGTGTGGGAGTTTGTCCAACCAGTCTACATGTGGTTTGTGGACTTGGAGAAGGCGTTCGACCACTTCTCTCGGGAGCCCTGTGGGGGGTACTCCAGGAGCATGGGGTACCAGGCTCTTTGATACGGGCTGTTAGGTCCCTGTACGACCGGTGTCAGACCGTGGTCGGCACTGCCGGCAATAAGTCGGACTTCCCTGATGCATGCTCAATAATTAAAGTAGAAAAATCTAAAAAAGCTAAGTCTGGTCCTCTGGACATTCAAAAAATAAAATAAAACAAAGCAAAAAAAAAATGTAGAAACGTTTCGTCTTTCGTCCGAAAGACTTCCTCAGTCTGAGTTGTTGTATTCAGCTCAGTCTTATAAATAGCAACCTCTCACAGTGGATCAACCAGTTGGCTGATGACAGCCGAAACCAGCTGCTCACATGATCAAGGAGGACCATCAGCCTAACGATGGATCGTTAGCACCCTGATGGTTGTTTGCTATTCACAGAGGGCTGAGTGATACTAGCAATAACAGCATTGTAAGAGGGGGACAGTTGAACCCGGAGGCCTCCACCCCTGTTTAATGATGGACGGTTTCTTTTCACAAAGATGGCCTCCTTTACTCCTCTCTCAAACCATTGTTCCTCTCTATCAAGGATGTGAACATCTTCATCCCTGAAAGAGTGACCGCTGGCCTGGAGATGAGTGTAGACCGCAGAGTCCTGACCTGATGATGTTGATCTTCTGTGCTGGGCCATCCTTTTGGCCAGTGGCTGTTTAGTTTCCCCGATATAAGACTGATCACAGCCCTCCTGACACTGAACAGCATACACAATATTACTCTGTTTGTGCCGGGGGACTGGATCTTTGGGATGAACCAGTCTTTGCCGTAATGTATTTTGGGGTTTAAAAGCCACTGGGACGTTGTGTTTAGAGAATAAACGTCTCAATGTCTCTGAAACTCCCGCAACATACGGAATGACCACTGGTCTGGGTTCCTTCTTTTCACCTGATGGCTGGCTGGAGTCCTGTTTGGGTTTCTTCTCTGCTTTCAGGAAGGCCCAGTTAGGATATCCACATTTCTCTAGAGCCTGTTTTGTGTGTGATTTCTCCTTCTGTCTGGCTCCTGAGTTAGTGGGGACGCTGTCTGCTCTGTGATACAGAGTCCTGATGACTCCTAACTTGTGCTCCAGAGGGTGATGGGAGTCAAACTGTAAATACTGGTCTGTGTGGGTGGGTTTGCGGTACACCTCAGTTTGCAAATTTCCTCTATCAGAAACTGAGACCTCACAGTCCAAGAAAGCCAACCTGCCATTTTTTACATCTTCTCGTGTGAACTTGATATATTTATCCACAGAGTTGATGTGATCAGTGAAATGTTGGACTTCCTGAGATTTAATTTTAACCCAGGTGTCATCAACATACCTGAACCAATGACTTGGTGGTCTCCCTGAAAAGGACGTCAAGGCTTTCTTTTCTACCTCCTCCATGTACAGGTTGGCAACAATAGGAGAAACTGGAGACCCCATAGCACACCATGTTTCTGCCTATAATATTGCTCCCCATATGTGAAGTAGGTTGACTGCAGGCACAGTTTCAAGAGTTGACACAGTTGCTCTGTGGAAAGCGTGGTCCTGCTGTTCAGAGTGGTGTCTGATTTTAACCTTAAACAGACCACCTCTACTGCCTCATCAACAGGAATGCACGTAAAGAGTGATGTGACATCAAAAGAGACCATTGTTTCATCAGTCTCCATGATGACATCCCTCACCTTATCCACAAAGTCCATGGTGTTCTGTATGTGGTGTTCTGAGCTGCCAACTAAAGGGATGAGTACAGATGCCAGATATTTGGAAACATTGTAAGTGACCGAGTTAATCATGCTAACAATTGGTCTTAAAGGTACACCTTGTTTGTGGATTTTGGGTAAACCATACAGACTTGGCGTGGCCTCCCCTAGGTACAGTCTGTGGTACAGAATACTGTCAGAAGCCTTGTCCTGCTTCAAAAATTTCAGGCAATCTATCAACTTCTTCTTGTAACCACTTCCTGGATCTCTTTTCAGCGGTTCGATGGTTACAAGAAGAAGTTGATAGATTGCCTGAAATCTTTGAAGCAGGACAAGGATATTGACAGTATTCTGTACCACAGACTGTACCCAAGGGAGGCCATGCAAAGTCTGTATGGTTTACCCAAAATCCACAAACAAGGTGTACCTTTAAGACCAATTGTTAGCATGATTAACTCGGTCACTTACAATGTTTCCAAATATCTGGCATCTGTACTCATCCCTTTAGTTGGCAGCTCAGAACACCACATACAGAACACCATGGACTTTGTGGATAAGGTGAGGGATGTCATCATGGAGACTGATGAAACAATGGTCTCTTTTGATGTCACATCACTCTTTACGTGCATTCCTGTTGATGAGGCAGTAGAGGTGGTCTGTTTAAGGTTAAAATCAGACACCACTCTGAACAGCAGGACCACGCTTTCCACAGAGCAACTGTGTCAACTCTTGAAACTGCCTGCAGTCAACCTACTTCACATATGGGGAGCAATATTATAGGCAGAAACATGGGTGTGCTATGGGGTCTCCAGTTTCTCCTAATGTTGCCAATCTGTACATGGAGGAAATGGAAAAGAAAGCCTTGACGTCCTTTTCAGGGAGATCACCAAGTCATTGGTTCAGGTATGTTGATGACACCTGGGTTAAAATTAAATCTCAGGAAGTCCAACATTACACTGATCACATCAACTCTGTGGATAAATATATCAAGTTCACATGAGAAGATGTAAAAAATGGCATGATGACTTTCTTGGACTGTGAGGTCTCAGTTTCTCATAGAGGAAATTTGCAAACTGAGGTGCAAACCCACCCACACAGACCAGTATTTACAGTTCGACTCCCATCACCCTCTGGAACACAAGTTAGGAGTCATCAGGACTCTGTATCACAGAGCAGACAGCGTCCCCACTAACTCAGGAGCCAGACAGAAGGAGAAATCACACACAAAACAGGCTCTAGAGAAATGTGGATATCCTAACTGGGCCTTCCTGAAAGCAGAGAAGAAACCCAAACAGGACTCCAGCCAGCCATCAGGTGAAAAGAAGGAACCCAGACCAGTGGTCATTCCGTATGTTGCGGGAGTTTCAGAGACATTGAGACGTTTATTTTCTAAACACAACGTCCCAGTGGCTTTTAAACCCCAAAATACATTACGGCAAAGACTGGTTCATCCCAAAGATCCAGTCCCCCGGCACAAACAGAGTAATATTGTGTATGCTGTTCAGTGTCAGGAGGGCTGTGATCAGTCTTATATCGGGGAAACTAAACAGCCACTGGCCAAAAGGATGGGCCAGCACAGAAGATCAACATCATCAGGTCAGGACTCTGTGGTTTAATACCCACAACAAAAAACTAAAATTAATAACCGTTTAAATCCCCGAAATTTAATTTGACCTCGGTTATAAAGTTGAGACCTGTTTTTCTTGTGTGTTGCATTTTGGAATCTGACGGCAAGAGTGTGTCGAAGGTGATTGCTGCAGGTGCGACAGTGTGGAGCTGCAATGAGCTGTTGCTGAGAAGTTAGAGGAAAAAACTGTGCGTGAGTATGATAAAGCTTGGGTAAGTTAATATTTATATGATTAAAAATAAAAATAAAAAGATTTAGAGAGATTTAATTAAATGTAGTATAAAATAAAATAAGTAAATAAAAAACGAAATAATTAAATGTAATATTGTTTAAAAGTCGTTAGTATTATTAAATACTATTAACTGACTTTTTTTTTTTGTTCTCATCAAACAAACTGGAAGAAGAAACTTTGCAAAGTCTGGAATTGTTTGTTGACGAGTGTTACGAAAGTGTTGTCATGGGAAAATCTAATACTACTTCCGGTGCCGCTGCTAGCACCCCGAATGCTAAAAGGCACAGACACGGTAGTTTAGATAGCGCTTCTTCACCGTCTACTGATAATTCGGGCTTTAAAGAGATCCTGGAGTCGATTGACGGTAAATTAACTAGCTTGGACGCTCGTTTAGCACTGGTGGAATTGCTACACAAGGAATTCCAAGACTTGAAAATTTCTTTGGAGTTCAGCCAGCAACAAGTAGCATCGCTCGCTAGTGAAAACCAGCAGCTGAGGGGAACGGTTAAAACGCTCACCGAAGAGGTATCACAGCTATCCGGTGATAATAGAAAAATTAAAGAATCTATACTGGAGATACAATCCCGGAGCATGCGGGAAAACATGGTCTTCTCTGGAATCTCAGAGAAAACAGATGAAGACGTCGAAACCTCGGTTCGGGCCTTCATGCAGACTCAGCTGAAGTTGACGAGTGACGTGGTTAATTCCATCACTTTTCACAGAGTTCACCGCCTCGGAGGTAAGAAAGCTGGGGACACTAGGCCGCGGCCGATTGTAGCCAGATTTGAACACTTTAAACAAAAAATGCAGGTAAAAAGCCGAGGTAGGGAACTACGTGACACCAATTTCAGTATGAATGATCAATTCCCTGCAGAGATTTTAAGCAGAAGGCGCGTTCTGTTCCCGATTAGGAAACAAAATTTAAATGAAGGTAGAAGAGCTGCAATCTCGGTGGACAAACTGTACATCAATGGTCAGCTGTTCAGAGACCCAGAGATTACTCCATGGCTATATTAGTCATCATTAAAGCTCCACTGACATCATCTTTTAACTTTCCAAAAAATGGCACAACATATATAAATATTAAGATTGACCTCTGACCGTTTTTGCTAAAATAATGTGAAATGAATGAAAATTCCTCTCAAAAATAGTTTAAAATTAGCGCCGTTTTTTTACACGGTAAATCCGGATTTTCCGGTCACGTGACTGTGACGTCAGATAAAGAAATTGTGTCAGCCTGTTGTCAGCGGGTGGCTTTGCAACTGGGATTCATTGTCTTCAAGAACGGCTTTTTTTTTCTGTAACACTTGAAAATGCCGTCAGCTTGTGTCGCATTTGGGTGCTCTAATGTCGCCAGTGAAGAAGTGAGCCTTCACACTTTTCCAAAAGATGAGAAACTTAATCAAGAATGGACCAAAAACGTCCAGAGAACCAGGGAGAAATGGACTCCGAGTAAAACCTCTGTTCTCTGCAGCGAGCATTTTACAGCAGACTGTTTTGAACTTACACCAGGTTTACAAAAATCTCTCGGCTTAAAAGTAAGATTCAAAAAAGTTTTGAAACCGGGTTCTATTCCTACTATTTTTAAAAGAAAATCTACAGAAGAAAGTGAAGCTACCACATCGAAACAACGCAGAGAAGCTACAGTCGGAAAACTCACCAGAAAACGAGTAAGTCTTCCTGTAAACATAATCGGTGGAGTATATACTGTTTTAGATTATTCACGGAGTGTTTATTTAGAGTGTTGGACGACGCGACCCGGCCTCTTCTTTGTTAGCTGATGACAACAAAGAGGCCACATGTCTAAGCTAACCGCTATTAGCTATTGTGGTTTAAATAATCCTTATAAAATTCACTATTCCAATTATCTAGTTTCCAATAACTTTATCCGATGCAGACTAACCATTGGATTGCTTATATTCATGCGATTACTGACAATAATTTCGTCTTCTACGAGGCTAATAGCCGTGACGCATTCAGTAATACAGTGGCGGGCCGTGCATTTCACACCTAGGCCTTCAGTAGTGTTCCGTCTGAATCAATCCAAGCCTCAATAACTATTTTATGGCTATAAACTTCTACTACAGGTACAGCTGTGACACATAAAAAAAGCATCAAAAATAACCTGATAAAACTGCAATATTATTTAGGAATATAGCAACATTTTACTCACCAAAAATCCTGATTATTTGTTATTACACTGTCTTTAATATTATATTAATAATTGATAATAAATATTTAATATCCCCAGGTAATAATTTGAGGTCTCAACTTCTGTTATGATCTTGTCTGATATTAGACAGAGTTTTGTGTGAGACAATAAAAAGATGGCAAAAATGCTGAACAGGACACATAATGTATTATAAAATTATAAAATGAATAAATAAAATAAAATAAAAATAATAAATGTTAGTTGAACCTTTGAAATTTTGAGGTTTTTTCTAAACACAAAGACAATGTCTACCTGGATCAGAAGGACTCATACGTGCGCATGCTCTTTGTGGACTTCACATCTGCCTTCAACACCATGATCCCCCAAACTCTGATAGACAAACTATCCACACTTGGACTAAGCCCCTCCGTTTGTAACTGGGTCTTAGACTTCTTAACAAACAGACCACAGTCCGTGAAGATCCACAACTTCTCCTCCTCCACCATAACCCTCAGCACTGGCTCTCCTCAAGGATGTGTGCTGAGCCCTCTTCTGTTCACTCTGCTCACATATGATTGTACAGCCACACATCCAGGCTGTCATATTGTTAAGTTTGCAGATGATACAGTTGTGGTGGGATGCATCACAAACAATGATGAGTCCAGCTACAGACAGGAGGTGGAACACCTGGAGAGCTGGTGCAAAGAGAATAATCTTCACATGAATGTGAAGAAGACAAAGGAGATGATTGTGGACTTCAGAAGGAACAAACAAACACACACCCCACTGAACATAGGTGGATCAGTGGTGGAAGTGGTCTCCAGCTACAAATACTTGGGTGTACACTTGAATGATAACCTCAGCTGGAGCAACAACACCACCAGCCTGATCAAGAAAGGTCATCAGAGACTCTACTTCCTCAGACGGCTGAGACGAGCTGGTCTGAGCAGCCCAGTTCTCACCTCCTTCTACAGGTGTGCAGTGGAGAGCATCCTGTGCTCCAGCATCAATGTGTGGCATGGAGGCTGCACAGTTGCAGAGAGGAAAGCTCTACAGAGAGTGGTGAAGGCTGCACAGAAGTCTGTTGGAGTCAGTCTCCCCACCATCACAGACATTTACACCTCCAGATGCAGGAAAAGAGCCACCTGCATCATGAAAGACCTCACTCACCCAGCACACTCACTCTTTGCCCCACTCCCCTCAGGACGGAGGTTGAGGAGCATCAAATGTAGAACCACTAGACTGAGGAACAGCTTCTACCCTGAGGCTGTTAGACTCATGAATAAATAAACAATAAGAATAATCACTGCAAAATATCACATCATGCTGATGCTGATCTGTTTTCTTGTTGCTGTGTTCATCTGTGACCATCTGCTCATACAGACTCATGTTCGTGCTGCTGTTTATAATGATGTTTTTCTATTACTCTAGGGCTTAGTGTATTTCTAGTTGATGTTTTTTAGTTAATTCTAGATGTTATTACTGTTTTTCTCTTGCATTTGTTGTTGGATGTAACTGAGACCCTGTGTACATAATCTCGTTTTCATCACATGTACCACATGCGGTGCAAATGACAATAAAGACTCTCTGACTCTGACTGACTCTGACAATTTACAGATATATGAAAGGGAAAAAAACAACATATAAAATGAAAGGTAGCAACAGATGAAAAAAAAATCATATTTGCTCCTTCTTAAAACAAAATAAATTCAAACAATCAATTCAAACAATAATTATCTATAAATAATATAACAAAACTCACCAGAGTGTGTGGAACAAACTAGCAGTTATTTTGGGACATGCAGAAAGTTGTACCATGCAGGGGCGTAACTTTAGGTCTAACATTGGGGGGGTTGTGATTAACAATAAACACGAAAAAATTGTACACTATACGCTTCAGTGTTTAATACGCGTCATCTCTTCTTCTTCTTCTTCGATGGTGTTTACTGGCAGTTTACAAACTCAGTGTATTACCGCCATCAACCGGACGGAGATGTAATTCAAGAGTCTACTTTCAACAAAAAATAAATAAATTAATTAATTAATAAAAATAAAATTAAATCCTTTCAGCTAATTTTGTAACTTTCAAATATTTAACAAGTGCTTTAGTTATAACCTGTGACTGATTTTTCTTCAATAAAGTAACCATTGTCACCGAACTCCCCATTACCCTTTCCAGTGCCTTCCTCTCTTTATTATATTTCTTACAATAAATCAACACATGTTCCACTCCTTCCAGTACCCCACAATTAGAGCAGTCACCTGATGGATGTTTTCCTATTATCTTTAGACCACTATTTAATGTAGTGTGCCCAATCCTCAACCTGTTAATCCATACTTCCTCTCTCCTAGTCATTAAACTACTATCGTCACTTAGGAGTACCTCCTTCTGTATGTTATGTAAATGTCTTCCTCTTTCCTCTAAATCCCACCTCTCCTGCCACATATCATTTATTTTATCTTTAACAATTATTTTTATTTCTGCTTTACTTAATGGGACATCATATTCAATTTCTCTTGCTGTATACGCGTCATCTCCACGCGACGCGTCAGCTTTGTCCTGATCAAGATGGCGGCGACAGGACCCAGCTAGTACGAAGAACTTCACAAAGAAACACGGTAAAAACAATTATTTCTTTGCGAGAAAAAATATATTACTAAGCTGACTTTATAGAAGACGTGTTCTTGAGTTTAACGAAATGTTCAAATCGGCTGGATTTAAAAAAAAAAAAGTTCGCTGATTTTTATGCAGGCGCCAGGCGGGTCAAACCGGACGCTTTCTTTCTTTAAATTTAGCTAAATAAACGCTTAAAAATATACAGTATTTCTTCGCTGACTTATGGGTGATAGTAGACATACTCCTGAGTTTGACGAAATGTTCAAATCAGCTGGATTAAAAAAAAAAAGTTCGCTGATTTTTATGCAGGCGCCAGGCGGGTCAAACCGGAGCTTTGTTTCTTTAAATTTAGTTAAATAAACGCTTAAAAAATATATTTCTTACCTCACTACAGCAGACGGGCTCCTGAGCTGAACCAAATGTGAAATCAGCTGGATTTAAAAATCCGCGGTGTGGTTTATGAGTGGTATCTTGCAAACAAAAACAGCGAACCTCACAGCTAATAGCAGCTACATCCATAGCAAGGGGCAGGCAGCGACAGAGTCAGTCAGACCAAAGGAGGCCTTTTTCGGACACATGCATGTAGAAACTTCTGGGCAACTTCATGAGCAGCTCCGTGACTCACGTGACTTCCTGTAGCCGGTGAGATGGGTGATACCAAATTATTTGCAGGGGAGGGGGTCAGTCCTCAGGGAGTTTGTTAAAAACATGCAGCAATTTTACTAAAAAATTTGAATGAATAAAGAAAATCAATTATTGATGTAAGATATGTATAATGACGAAATGATGTCATTTTATTGGGGGGGGTTGAAATGACCGGATCAAATTATTGTGGGGGTCAAAACCCCCACAACCCCCGTGTAAATTACGCCTATGGTACCATGATGTGTCACCGCTGAATCAGGCCATTCTTCTTAACACATGAGCTCCTGCTTCGAGTTGTTTCCAGCAGCAAACACCGCGGTAAAGTTAGTTTGAGGTTGGACGGAGCAACACAGTGCTGAAGACACGCTGACACGGAGCTTGAATATCCAACGTCCAACTTGAAACTAACTTCACTGCGGTGCGGCAAACAGTAAACAAAGTCCGTTTTCTCTCTTTCTACCTTTCAGGTCGTGTGACCGGACATTACATCCAATAACACAGCAAGTTTGGACCATTGCAAAACTGTAAAAACCTACTTGGATTCTAAAAAAAATTGCGAAAAAGCTTACTGTATTTTAGTGGCCAGCCCCAGAGCCTCTGGCCAGCCCGAACCGACTATCAACTTCCGCGCCGCGGGTGTGACGTCACACGTTGACTATCCAATCAAAGCGGGTGAATAGCTGACATTTCCGTGTTGGTTGCGGTGAATACTCTTGGTGACGCGTTTAGCATCAGGTCTCGCCAACTCAAAATCTGATTGGTTGAAGCAACAGCTTGGATAGCGCTGCAGTGAGAAGCGGAGCTGCGAGAGAAGGCTTCTAATCTACCTAGCAACAAGTAGTGGCTAAAATGTGATTGGTTAAAGGCTTAAATATTAAAATACACTCTGGAAGCAGAGCAAACAGGGAGGTAGCAATGAAAGGAAGCGGTCAGACCATTTGGGATTATTTAATATGTATTCATGGACAAAATATAATACAAATAAAAAATATTAATTTTTAATTTTAAATAATGTTAAGGCCTTCTCTGAAGGCCTTGCAGGCCCTGAGGGTCCACCACTGCAGTAATAGTGGTAGTAATTAATTTTTAATGCTGTCTGCGCGCTCAGTTGACATCAGTAGGTATTGTTTATTCACCGAGTGTTTATTAATGAGAGTTTTGGACGATTTACTGTCTTTGAACGAGAAATCGCAAACGCGAGCGGACCTCGCCTCATTGTTAATGACAATAACAAAGAAGCTACACGGCTAAGCTAACCGCTATTAGCTATTGTGGTTTAAATAATCCTTATAAAAATCACTATTCCAATTACCTAGTTTCCAATAACTTTATCCGATGCAGACTAACCATTGGATTGCTTATATTCATGCGATTACTGACAATAATTTCGTCTTCTACGAGGCTAATAGCCGTGACGCATTCAGTAATAGTGGTAGTAATTAATTTTTAATGCTGTCTGCGCGCTCAGTTGACATCAGTAGGTATTGTTTATTCACCGAGTGTTTATTAATGAGAGTTTTGGACGATTTACTGTCTTTGAACGAGAAATCGCAAACGCGAGCGGACCTCGCCTCATTGTTAATGACAATAACAAAGAAGCTACACGGCTAAGCTAACCGCTATTAGCTATTGTGGTTTAAATAATCCTTATAAAAATCACTATTCCAATTATCTAGTTTCCAATAACTTTATCCGATGCAGACTAACCATTGGATTGCTTATATTCATGCGATTACTGACAATAATTTCGTCTTCTACGAGGCTAATATGCATTAGCCGTGACAAAAACAAAAGAGCCACATGAATCTCAACGCACGTTGTTGCACAGCAAAAACATAGTGTATAAATACGTTTTCCATTGATAGAGTAAATAGTACTGGGATTTCACAAAGAATAAAACTTGTATTGCATATATTGACCACAGTTATTTTATTTAGATGAAACAAAGTAATCTTTTTTCTTTTCTTTTTTTCAAGAGACAACCTTATGAAAATTACAGTAAATGTACTAATTTATTCATGTTAAAAAATACAAATCAAATCCTGGCATGTAATATATTCATGAATGATACAGTGGTATGTTGTCATATATTTTAAGTTATCATTTATCAGAACAGTAGAACATTTGGATGTGTAATTTAGATTTTTCTTCTGTGAAATTTGATGTAAAATACTTTAACAGTATTTACATATCCACTTTTGCGTATCTAATGCTCAAGTTTATTTTTAAAAAGAATTGAATAAATTACGTAAAGATAAAAATAAAATTTTGCTGAGCAATAAATGTTGTTATATATCTCTGTCCAGGACATTTCTGAAATGATGTCGAAAATGCCTGACACCACAATCGCAACATCTGAAGAACCGGGCCCATCTACTAGTGCAGGGGTCACCAACCTTTTTGAAACTGAGAGCTACTTCGTGGGTACGGAGTCATACAAAGGGCACCACTTTGATAAACTCTTCGGAAATAACAAAGCGTAAATTGAAAAAGATGTATAATAAACATATTTCTAAGAACATATTTTTAAGATAGACATTTTAAAATATATATAAATACAAAAAAAGAATAACAACTGAATAAAATGACATTTTAAATGCAGCTTAGTAGTGAGTTGTGCTATTTTTAGAACAGGTCCGAGGGCACCCCAAATAGTCCTTGGGGGCACCCGGGTGCCCGCGGGCACCACGTTGGTGACCCCTGTACTAGTGAGATTTATGAACCTACAATCATGCACATTGACAAGGTAATCATCTGTATCAAAATTAACTTTTAATCTTCTTCTTCTTTCAGCTTTTCCCTTTTCAGGGATCGCCACAGCCAGTCATCCTCCTCCACCTCACTCTGTCCTCTGCATCCTCTGTCCTCACTCCAAATAACTTCATGTCCTCTCTAACTGCTTCAGTATATCTCCTCTTTGGTCTTCGTCTTTGTCTTTTTCATGCAAGCTGCATGTTCATCAGGCAGTCAGGATGCTAAACACTCTGCCTGCTCTGCCTCCCCCCTCCATTTGAACTGCCTTAACACAAAAAACTTTCTCACACATTACCACACAACACAGATTTTAACACTGGACTCTGTGTCATCAAACGGGTTATTCACTAAACTCTCGGTCATGTGCTCATTCAGTTTGCACTACTTCTCATATTTGCACTAATGTTTGTATTACATCACTGCCTATAGTCATACTACTGTTAACATTCTCTGTTTACATACTACTGTTTACATTCAATGTTTACATTTATTAATACTATTTACATTTACTACTACTGCTTACATTTACTACTACTGATTAAATTTACACTACTTTTATATCTACACCACTGCTGATACATATACAGTATTCTCTGACCAGCCTTATTTAAGGATGCCCAATGTGCCTTACTGCATATGCCACTTTTGCCTCTATAACAACATCAACTACTACCTCATACATATACTGTGTACATTAACTAATATGCTGCTTTTCCACTTTGCAAATGTCAATGTTAGAACCTTTAGTTTACTTTATAGTTATACTTTTTATAATTTTTTATACTAGTATGCAAAAACTCAGGACAGTATTATGTTCAATAAATGTTTAGTGTTTTAGTTGTTACTTTTAGAGTTGGTGTAAATTTTCATACTCTTATACCACTATGCAAATACTCAGGACAGTGTTACAGTTTTACTATTTTATGCTTATGTTTATTATTATATGTTTCAGTGTTTTAATGTTGAAATAGTTACTGTTGCACCGAGGGACTGAAACACAATTTCCATCCAGTGTATGTCCTGTACATCTTTATGTTCTGACAATAAAGTTGACTTTGACTTCTCACATCCTATCAATGTACTCACTGTCCCTCCTCTGAACATGTCCAAACCATCTCAGTGTGTCGTCAACTGGTATGTCCTGAAATTCTCAATTTACTAGTGGTAAATATGTAAAAACAAATCTAAAAAGTGTTTGTGAATTATATATCTTTTTTTTTTCTGTTTTCTTAGAATTGTCAAACCACACAAACAACCTACAAAACAAGATCTGTCAGAGTACAAGTTAATTTAACAACGCACACAAATAACAAAGGTATTTGGGACTGTTTTAACACTTGGGTCACAATGATGCACAGAGCTACAATAATTTTTTCACAAGAGTATAAAGACAAAAGTTTTTGACAAGTAATTTTTCTTGTTTAAGTGAAATCTATGGAATTTTCATTGGCAATAATATCCAATTTTCAATATGTTAACAATCAAAACATAATTTGATGCACATATAATTAGAATTATTATTTTTGTGCTATTCTAATTATGTTATAGAAAAAATGAAACTAATAAAATATCTGTTGTTCTATTTTTCTTTTTCCACAGGTACACAGGCTACCGCTAATCATCTACATGTGGGCACACAAACCGACTTTTCTCCAATTTTCATTTCACCAACACATACGTCACAAATAGAACTTCTTAGCAGCCCTGTATTGGAGAGTACCAGCTCTTTACTTGAGAGTAGCAACCCTGTTGTCCAGCATCATCAAAGTGACGATGAATACTTACCGTCAAGCAGCTCACAGGAGAGTTCAGAAACACATTCAGCACAATCCACTCACTCAAGTTCAGATGACAAGCCAGACTTTTACTTGGTTTGTTGGACAAAGCTTGCATTATTGCTTCAGCTAATATGTTGCAGCCGCTGTAAAACCAACAACTTGGAGACAATCAGAAGTACACGGGGCACAATGCTTATGGTACTTCTGAAATGCAGATTTTGTGATTACGTCACTACTTGGTACAGTCAGTCATACACAGGAAATATCCCGACAGGAAACATTTTACTCTCATCAGCAATTCTCTGTAGTGGTGCTCTAGCCAGTAAGGTTCTGCGAATGTTCAAACATATGAACATGGCAGTCATCACACTTAGAACATTTTTTAGGCATCAGCAACAATATCTTTTTCCAGCAGTTAAAACAGTCTGGAATTACTCACAAAGTTGTATGCTGGAATGTTTGCAAGCTGAACAAAGGCCACTTGCTTTAGCTGGAGATGGTCGTTCTGACAGCCCTGGACACAGTGCTAAGTATGGCTCATACACGATGCTAGAGGTTGATGTCAACGCCATCATCGATACACAGCTAGTACAAGTAAGGAATGAATTGTTTTGTTAATTACTTTTTAAAGTTACTATTAGTAACAATCATTTGACAGAGAATGGAAACATAACTAATTATATTTTTCTTTAATGTTATGTCTTAGAGTAATGAGGTTGGTGGAGCCACTCACATGGAGAAAGAAGGACTGAAACGGTCAATTACATTTCTTGAGAACAAAGACCTCAAAATAGGAAAGATGGTTACTGACAGGCATGTTCAAATAAGAAAATGGCTAAAGGACGAGAAGCCTGACATCGCCCACTTTTTTGACATTTGGCACATAGCAAAGTGTACGTAAAATGTCTTTAATAAAATGTATATGGTTTAGTATTGTTTATATTGACTTATGATTATTTAATTAATTAATAAATTTAATTTTCTCTGAAAATTTCAGCACTGAAGAAGAAGCTGTGGAGTTTATCGAAGGAGAAGGATTGTAATCCTCTTTCAGACTGGGTCAGCAGCATAGTGAACCATCTCTACTGGTCTGTCATCTCAACCCCTCCTGACAAACCCAATCTTATCGTTTCTAAATGGCTGTCTCTGCTCGACCACATTGTCAACATCCACGAACACAATGATGAGCTCTTCCCTCAGTGTTTGCATCCAAGGCTTACCCGGAAAAAATGGCTAAAGCCAAGTAAGTTGTTCATATTTTATAGGTGAACATGTTTGTTTATTTATAAATAAGAATTTTATACATTAAATTTTTTAATTTTTGTTTAAAATGATGTACTTGCAGATTCCAAGATTATGGTCAGACTGGAAAAGATTGTTTCTGCTAATTTGCTATTGAAAGACATCAAACAGCTGTCTGGACAACAACAGACATCTTCACTAGAAAACTTCCACAGCCTTTTGAATCACTTTGCTCCAAAGACATACGGGTTCTCCTACAAAGGTCAACTGTGCAGGTAATTAAACTAAATTATTGGCAAATACTAAATGTTGTAATAATTCCTAAATTAACATACTTAATCCCAGAAATCATTATTTTAACAGAACATTGATGGCTGTTCTGCATTTTAACGAAAATGCATCAAGGGAACAACAATCAACGATTGCAGGAAAACCTCGCTTTGCATTGTCCTTTCCAAAGTGGAAAAAAGGACAATATGTCGTCAAGAAGATAGTAGAGGATCCTACATATGGTAAGTCATTCTACAAGATCTCACAAATCTCTTTCAAACTTTAAGCATTATAATTAACATTTCTTTGATTAATTTTGTTTTTAATTAGACAAATGACATGAAATGAAAATTGTTAAGAAATTTATTATCACAAAACGCTGAACTAATACAGATTACAACATCATCATCTTCAACTTTATTTGTAAAGCGCTTTAACACAGCCATAGCTGAAAAAAAGCACTGGACACTAGCTACAAAAAAGATAATAAAAAAAGCATAAAAACAGAAACACCAAACTAACACACAGTGAACTAAAAGTTCTATTTAAAATACAAAAAATTGACAGGTAATCAGGGCATAATACAATCATATTGTTTTTGTATGTGTGTTTGTTTTTTTGTTTGTTGTTTATTTGACAGACTATGTAGAAGATGTTTGGACGAAGGTACTAGCTCTCTGCAAAGGTGAACCAGAGGACCAGGCTGGAGAAGAAGTTGTCGTTCCACCTCCACTCAGCAGCGACTTCCAGCGACCCGACATGGACACAGCAGTTGCAGAGAGACGGTCCAGATACCATTGATCATTCAAGCGGAGGCCATCGAAAGCCAGTGTAAGCACCTGCTGCTGCTCCTCCTGCTGCTGCTGCTGATGATCCTGCTGCTGCTCCTCCTGCTCATGCCTCTGCTGATCCTGCTGCTTCTCCTCCTGCTTCTCCTCCTGCTGCTCCTCCTGCTGCTGCTGCCGGAAAAGTATTTCTGATCCGAGTCACGACACATGAAGGGAGTGGTACTCTGACGTGTCGTCCAAGATGCCCGTAAACCATATAGACAAATTGCCTGTAGGCGATGTAACAATATTTTCTGCAAAATATGCATGGTTATGTTTAGTTAAATATGTATGGTGATTTTTAGGTAAGTATTTGTGTATACCGTTAGATATTTCATAGAATTTAAAACAGTTTCATACTCACTCATGTTGTTGTGAATGTTGAGCGTCATGCCTCCTGAAGTGGTTGATGTAGGTCAAGTTTGCAATTCTTAGGACTTGAACACTCAGACAACACTCCTCAAAATAAGACAGTTGGGTCACGCATGTCACATCTTCAGCCATACGATGCATTTCTTCCATAACCTCTGGTATTTCTTTGCAACATTGACATTCAATAACCGTTGGCAATGGCTGGCAATTTGTACAGGTACACCTGTAAAAAGAAACTTATTTTAGTGGATTTTATACAGTGATATTTTTCTTAATATTTTTTTAAATAAAATTACAATAGAACATAATAAAAACAATTGCAAACAGAGATGTACATGTACACCTGGAAAAATAAACATGTTTTACTTGATTTTGTACAGTCATATTATTCTGAATTTTTTAGTTATTTTTAGTAATAAGTTTACAATACAAACACACTAAACAATGTAAAACTGTGATTTTTTTATTCTGATTGCATTTTGTAAAATAAGAAAATTGCCATTGTAACATTTACCGGTAATAAACGGTTTTTAAAAAAAATCTACAAAGCTAAATCTGGGCATTAAAAAAACAAATCAATTTAAAAAAAGATAAAAAAACTGAATTCTCACTCCCTTTGTTTTGTTTTAATAATGTCCGGAGGACCTGGTTTAGCTTTTTAAGATATTTCTACGTGGATTATTCAGAGTGCATCAGGGTGTCTTACAAATACATTTAAGTGTCTGTTTACAATATTTATCAATACAAAAAACATTTTATATTTTGTATATTTTAAATATATACTGTACTTGTATAATATTTGGGATATAACGGTTACGCTTTATTTACAGTGGAGAAATATTAACATTATAGTTTTCTATTTTAATATGCTGGTAAAGATTCTCATTCGTCCAGGACATGGTAAAATCACAAAAGGCGTTCAATACAAGATTTCTATTTTAATTGAATGAAAAGTATTTATATGATTAAACAAAAACAGGGTGAATATCATATTGTTTTAATTTGGATTTGGTGTCTAGTGATAAGTGTTTTGTTTTTTCATTTTTATGAGTGACATAGTACTGTCTGTAGCTCTTCATAACCATCAACAATCTGTCCAGTCAGCATTCAACGGTGCTAAAGATGTGCAAACTGTGGACTCATTTTAAACAAGTAAGTCAGAGTCAGAAAACTAAAATGTTTAAGCAGCAATAGAAAAATGAACAAAAACAAACCTGAAAACAAACTGAAATATTTTGATTAAAACAGCTGAAAAGAAATACACCCTGATGATCAAGCTATGAAAATTTACGTTATTTTGACAGTATTTGACAGAATTTTATTTTTAAATTTAATTATTGTCATAAAATACAGTTTTATTAATACATGGTGAACATTCAGTGCATGTAAACATGCACATTACAGTGGAAATATGAAGGGTGTTTTCACAAAGCGCTGTACATTAAAATCAATGCTAAAAGTATACACAGAATAAAAACTACAATTATAAAAATATAAACAAATCAGGACATACATAAATGCCAGAGAAAATGAAAGCTTTTTCTGGAAAATGTAACACAAACTTCAATGGCACTGATTTTTTAAAAACTATTTGATAAAAGCATTACCATTCAGTGCTCAGCAGACGAGTTAAATCGGCTTCAGGCACCACTTCACCCTCCTCCTCAGAATCATCACTTCCTGAACAAGAAGGCTCAAATAAATAGGGTTCCTGACCTAAATTAAAACCTAATCCTTCTTGTTCATCGCTAGAACTAAGTTCTCCTTCACAAACTGAGGACAAGTCACTCAGATCTACACTATAATTGCTCAATTCGTCATCGGATTCTACAGGCTCTGCCATTGTCGTTTGCTGGGTAACTTTGCGAAGATTCTTTATCTGACGTCACAGTCACGTGACCGGAAAATCCGGATTTACCGTGTAAAAAAACGGCGCTAATTTTAAACTATTTTTGAGAGGAATTTTCATTCATTTCACATTATTTTAGCAAAAACGGTCAGAGGTCAATCTTAATATTTATATATGTTGTGCCATTTTTTGGAAAGTTAAAAGATGATGTCAGTGGAGCTTTAAGGTAAGAATGATTTTCAGTTACTATTAATAATTAATATTATTAGCTAGATATCAATATTACTTACCAGATAAATGTAATTTTTTTTTCCAGCACAGCTC
>JBBPBX010049538.1:12515-25313 GCA_038048925.1 Garcialebias charrua
TGCTAAAAAAAATAAAAAGAACACCTAAAAAAAACAATGTAACTCCAAATCAATCACACATTTCTGAAATCAATGTCACAACTTAAGTACTGTAGTAACACTTGTGAATCAATTTCAACTGCTGCTGTGCAAATGGAACACACAACAGGTGGACTGAGAGGCAATTAGCAAGACAGCCCCTATAAAAGAATGATTCTGCAGTTAGTGACCACAGGTCATTTCTCTGTTCTCACCCTCTCTGGTTGAACTTTTAGTCACTTTTTCATTTTGTTAGTGTTCTCATGCGTAGAAGCATCATGAGGTGTTTTTTTTTACAGCCCACTGAAGTTGCTCAAATAGTGCAGCTAATCCAAGATGGAACATCAATGCGAACGGTGGCAAGATGATTTGCTGTCTCTCAGCACAGTGTCCAGAGCATGGAATACATTCCTGGAGACAGGCCAGTATACCCGGAGACATGGAGGGGGCCGTAGGAGGGCTACAACCCAGCAGTAGGACCACTACCTCATCCTTTGTGCAAGGAGGAACAGGAGGTCCACTGCCAGGGCCCTACAAAATGACCTCTAGCAGGCCACTAATGTGCATGTTTCCATTCAAACTGTCAGAAATAGACTCCATGAGGGTGGTATGATGGCTCAACATCCACATATATGGCCTGTGCTTACAGCCCAACACTGTGCAGGACGATTGGCATTTGCTAGCTAGGGAACACTATAATTGGCAGATTTGCCATTGGCGCCCTGCCCTCTTCACGGATGAAAGCAGGTTCACACTGAGCACATGTGACAGACGGGACAGAATCTGGAGACACCATGGAGAACATTCTGCTGCCTGTAACATCCTCCAGCATGACCAGTTTGGTGGTGGGTCAGTCGTGGTGTGGCGGGGCATTTCTTTGGATGGCTGCACAGCCCTCCATGTGCTAGCCAGAGGTGTCCTGACTGCCATAAGGTACCGGGATGAAATCCTCAGACCCACTGTGAGACATTATGCTGGTGCAGTGGGCCCTGGGTTCCTTCTTATGCATGACAATGCTAGGCTGAAGTGTGTCAGCAGTTCCAGGATGATGAGGGCATTGATGTTATGGACGGGCCTGCCCATTCCCCAGACTTGAATCCAATTGAGCACATCTGGGACATCATGATTCGGTCAATCAACCAAGGCCACATCGCACCACAGACTGTTCAGGAGCTAAGTGATGCTCTAATCCAGGTCTGGGAAGAAATCCCTCAGGAGAACATCTGCTGTCTCATCAGGAGCATGCCCAGGTGTTGTAGGGAGGTCATACAGGCACATGGAGGCCACACACAATACTGAGCCTCATTTTGACTTGTTTTAAGGACATTGCATCAAAGTTTGATCAGCCTGTAGTGTTTTTCAATTTAAATTTTGTGTGTGACTCCAAATCCAGGCCTCCATTGGTTAATACATTTGATTTCCATTGATGCTTTTTGTGTGATTTTGTTGTAAGCACATTCAACTTTTTACAGAACAAAGTATTCAATGAGAATATTTCATTCATTCAGATCTAGGATGTGTTATTTGAGTGTTCCCTTATTTTTTTAGCAATATTGTGGAAGCTAACGCAAAACTGTTAACCACTAAGATCTCTGTCTGTGCCACACTTCTCCATCTACTTCCAGTTGAAGCTGCGTTGACCAATCACATCTTGTCATGTGTACAAGTAGTAAGCTAATACAAAGCATGCCTAACAAACTCTTCATACACACTGACAGCATATAGGAACAATCTTGTGAATTCTGTCAGCAGACAAAGTTGGAGAAACTTAATTTATCAGAAGCTAATTCAACTAACGGTTTCCAAATTTAGTGAAAACACTAATCTGCTAAATGAAAAATTAGTTCCACTATTAGTTGTTAGATTAGAAGAAGTGCGCCCACCATTGGGCAAACCATTTAAAATTGAATTTCAAAGTTGCATATTCAAAATACAGAAATTGTTTTCCCCATGGACACATAATTTTTATTTTTTGTACACACTTTTGCCACATTTACCATGTAAAAGTAAATTAACATGCAAATGTCCTACTTTTACCTATACATTTTGACTGGAGTTTAACCCTCCTAATGTCTTAGGATAATGACAGACAAGTCTTTGAGGGTCATTTTGACCCAAGAGGGTTTTTGTGTGCTTGCTTGGTCTCAGTATTACTCAAACACTTTTTTGTCTCATGTTGCCTATTTTTAGCTGAAAGATGTTTCCAAAAGAATTAAACGATGGCTTCAACTTGTTTGTGTCCCTGTAGTGGTCTAAATTCATAAAATATGCTAAATATTCTATCGAGTCACTTCTGGACTGTGAGCTGCAGTGACAAAGACAAAGTGTGCTTCATAAAATGTGCAAACTGACACCTTCCTACAGCATCATTCCAATGTTGTAGGAAGGTGTCACTTCTATTTTATACTGTTGCTGCAATGAACCAATCAGATACTTTATTAGAGTATTCTTTGACCACAGACAAAGGACTGTGAGAAGCTTTGCTTTAACACAAAACTGTAAAGTCTTCAGCTCACCAAGTATTTCTCGGGGGAAAGGGTGCTGGTTGATGAACGGTCCTAGCAGGTTTAGAAATTTAAAATTCAACTACTTATTTTTTCCAATTAAGATTTAAAAAAAATCACAGTCCAGAAGTCCAAGGAAAAGAAGCGACAAAGATGACAAAACAAAGAAAACAAAGAAAAAGAAAATAAATAAATAAGGATTAAAAAAAAAGAAGAAAAAAATAACAACACTACAATGCCACTTTATGTGGTGATATGTGACATCTGTGCTGCTGATTATCCATGCTGCTGATCTCATGCTGTCAACTATCTCGTGCTGCTGTATTCATTCATACACATCTACTCACTACAGACTCGTGTTCAGGCTGCTGTTTAATATTTTGTATTATTTTACATTATTAGTGTTTAACGCCCTGTGATGGACTTGCGATCTGTCCAGGGTGTACCCCGCCCCTCGCACAGTGATTGCAAGACATGGGCACTGGCGACCCCCGTGACCCAAAATGGAAGAAGCGGGTAAAAGATAATGGATGGATGGATGGTGTTTAGCATACAAAGTATATACAGTATTGGATCCTTTAGCGTATCGTTTGGCGTTCGTTTAACGTATATCTTAGTGTCTATCTTAGATCCTTATATACAGTTTCTTTTAAATACACAATTTCATTCCACCTCAGAATGACAATAAAGAAATTTGGACTTGAACTTGAAGAAAGGAGGATAAATAAAAAGTAGACTGAGCAGGAGGTGAGCTGAATGGACTCAACACACTGAAATGGGAAAAGTCTATGACGGGCCATTCAGGTTCCAAGGGCCCGTGGTGAGGAGACTGACCCATTTGTTCTGCTACTAATCAGCTCCATTTCTGCTTAGCCCTGCACAGCCTTGCTCAGCCTGGCTCAGCTCAGCCTGGACTTGCACCTGCACTTCAGGACCGGTTCTTAAGGCGTGTCCAGAACCCAAGTCCTGCTAATGAGAACTCTGTGATGAGTTAAACTCAAAGCAGACTGTTCCTCAGATAAATAATGTCCATCCATCCATCCATTGTCTTCCAATTATCCGGGGTCGGGTCGCGGGGGTAGCAGCCTAAGTAGGGAGGCCCAGACTTCCCTCTCCCCAGCCACTTGGAGCAGCTCCTCTGGGGGAATCCCAAGGCGTTCCCAGGCCAGCCGAGAAACATAGTCCCTCCAGCGTGTCCTGGGTCTTCCTCTGGGTCTCCTCCCGGTGGGACATGCCCGGAACACCTCACCAGGGAGGCGTCCAGGAGGCATCCTAACCAGATGCCCGAGCCACCTCAACTGGCTCCTCTCGATGTGGAGAAGCAGCGGCTCTACTCCGAGTCCCTCCCGGATGACTGAGCTTCTCACCCTATCTCTAAGGGAGAGTCCAGACACCCTGCGGAGAAAACTCATTTCAGCCGCTTGTATCCGAGATCTTGTTCTTTCGGTCATAACCCAAAGCTCATGACCATAGATGAGGGTGGGAACGTAGATCGATCGGTAAATTGAGAGCTTTGCCTTTTGACTCAGCTCTCTCTTCACCACGACAGACCGGTACAGCGCCCGCTTCACTGCGGACGCTGCACCTATCCGCCTATCGATCTCACGCTCCAGTTTTCCCTCATTCGTGAACAAGACCCCGAGATACTTAAACTCCTCCACTTGGGGCAGGACCTCCTCCCCGACCCGGAGAGGGCACGCTACCCTTTTCCGGCTCAAGACCATGGCCTCGGATTTGGAGGAACTGATCCTCATCCCGGCCGCATCACACTCGGCTGCAAACCGCTCCAGCGAAAGCTGTAGATCACGATCTGATGAAGCCAATAGGACCACATCATCTGCAAAAAACAGAGAAGCGATTCTAAGGCCACCAAAACGGATCCTCTCAACACCTTGGTTGCGCCTAGAAATTCTGTCCATAAAAGTTATGAACAGAATCTGTGACAAAGGGCAACCTTGGCGGAGTCCAACTCCCACTGAAAACGAGCCTGACTTACTGCTGGCAATGCGGACCAAGCTTGACACCGGTCATACAAGCCGTTTTCGCTCTGGCCAGCCCTCCCCGGCTCTCCCCGATTCTAACCCGGGTTCGGCGTGTTCGCATTTACCTTTTCCGCCCGGGATCCACCGTTGTTCTGGAACCATCTCCACCGTGGTTCTATCGGGCCGGGCCCCACGGACCCAGTTTCACGTCATGTACTGCTCACATTTGATTCGTTGTTTGCAGCAGGGGCGGGACTCATTCAAACAACCTCAGCACGAGGGTTGAATTTCATTCAAATTTAACTACAGAAACCCCTAAAACAATTGTTAGCTGAATTAGTTTTTCTGAGTTAAATTTTTGTTAATAACTGATCACAAATCAGCTTATGTTACAACGTAAATAACAACGAAGCGCGCACCCATTTCCGCCTTTCAGCGCGACTTGAATGTCATTAAACAATAACTAAAACAATAACTAATATTGTCTAACTGTTGCGCGCAGCCAGGGTTTTAAAATATAACTAATAATCTCTAACTTCTACGTGCAGCTAAATTGTTACGAGGAGTTATTCCTATATGGGTAAGGTGGACTCCTGAAAATCCAGTCCGCTGTGTAGCTCAAAGCGTTAGTGCACTGTCGTTTTGACCCGGAGAAGCGGGTTCGCTTCCCGCCTGGTACAAAGTTATTTTACTTTTTTTTTTTATTCACATTTTCTTTTAAATAAAAAGGAGTTTGTTTGGTTAACAAACTCCTTTTTATTTACTCCAATAAAAAAAAAAAAGTAAAATAACTTTGTCCCAGGCGGGAAGCGAACCCGCTTCGCCGGGTCAAAATAGCAGTGCACTAACGCTTTGAGCTACACAGCGGACTGGATTTTCAGGTGTCCACCTTACCCATATAGGAATCACTCCTCTTAACATTTTAGCTGCACGTAGAAGTTAGAGATTATTAGTTATATTTTAAAACCCTGGCTGCGCGCAACAGTTAGACAATATTAGTTATTGTTTAATGACATTCAGGTCGCGCGGAAAGGCGGAAATGGGTGCGCGCTTCGTGTTATTTACGTTGTAACATAAGCTGATTTGTAATCAGTAATTAACAAATATTAAACTCAGAACCACTAATATATATACTCAGCAAACAAATACTTGTTAGCGGCGTGTCCTCTCTTAAAACACTGTAACGCGCACACAAGAACATCCACCCACGTCAAGTGAACACTCCACCCACGTCAAGTGAACACTCCAC
This sequence comes from Garcialebias charrua, assembly GCA_038048925.1. Taxonomy (NCBI): domain Eukaryota; kingdom Metazoa; phylum Chordata; class Actinopteri; order Cyprinodontiformes; family Rivulidae; genus Garcialebias; species Garcialebias charrua. Next base: position 18,269 of record JBBPBX010049538.1, read on the forward strand.
CCACGTCAAGCGAACACCCCACCCACTTCAAGGCTTGCTCTCCGGACAGTGCGTAATGAACGAGGGCGGGCCAGGGCTGGCTCTGGGCCAACCAGAGAGGAGCCGAACTGGGGAGGGCCGGTAAATGCGAAAACGGCTACAGGGACCTAACAGCCCATATCAAAGGGCCTGGTACCCCATACTCCCGGAGTACCCCCCACAGAACCCCCCGAGGGACGCGGTCGAATGCCTTCTCCAAGTCCACAAAGCACATGTAGACTGGTTGGGCAAACTCCCACGTACCCTCCAGGACCCTGCTGAGGGTGTAGAGCTGGTCCAGTGTTCCACGACCAGCACGAAAACCACAATGTTCCTCCTGAATCCGAGGTTCGACTATCCGACGGACCCTCCTCTCCAGAACCCCTGAATAGACCTTACCAGGGAGGCTTAAATAAATAGATAAATAATGTTAAATTATTATTTTTATATATGAATGTTTCTGTTAACTTATTTTATATATGAATATTTCTGTTCAGTGCCCTGAGAAAACTTCTGTTGTGACTTGGCACTATACCGTATTTTCTGGCCTATAATTTGCAGTTTTTCTTTTAAAATAATTTTCATGTCCTACGACTTATGGGGCGAAGCGACATATTTATGGATTTTTTTTTTCTGAGATATGACAGTTTCCATTCATTTTTATGAAAAAAATGGAGCAGTACCACTTTTGGCCGCTAAGGTCCACTGACCGTTCCCAGCTCATGTGTCCGAAAGAAGCCTTCTCTGGTCGTACTCACTCTGCCGCAGCATGGCCTCCTGCTCTCTGGATGTCTGAACTACTGTTACCTTGTTAGAAAAATAGCTCATGAACCACACAACAGAGTTTGATGTGTTAGTGGGTGTGATTAACCATGTTAATCTTGTTAAAGTCCTTCCGCGCACGCTCCAGTGGTCGCCATTTTCAGCAGGGCAAAACACAAGCCCACATTTCGGGTTGTCGGCGGTGACGCGTAACATACGCGACGAGTCAGCGGGGATACATAATAGATGCGACTTATGGGGCGAAGCAACATATTTATGGATTTTTCCAATTTATTGGACATATTGGACTAAAGCTACTTATGGGGCAGAGCGACTTAAAGGCCAGAAAATACGGTAAACATACTGAATTGAAATAAATCTGATTAACCAGATTCTACAAAACAACATCTACTTAACCCCTGAAGTAGTATTTTTGAACGTTTAAAGTTGCACATAAAAAAAGTGGAAATACAGTATTTTCTGGTGTATAGGTCGCACCTGTGTATAGGTTGCATTGTCCAGTTATCACCAATAGATTGGAAAAATCCCTAGATAGGTCACACTGGTGTATAGGTCGCACCTACGTTTAGCTCTGCTGCAAATGTCTGCCACAGGAGCGCACAGCAAGGCTTTTAAGAAGATTAACACTTAAAAACAATTATTTGTTTGATAAAAATTATAGCAAATATATGTCTGAGCTGAACTTTTCCTTAATAAATGAACGTAATTGTGAAATGAGCTGGATTTAAAAATGTGTTTCACCGAAAGTGATAACAAGCCATAAATAGGTTGCACCTGAGTATAGGTCGCAGGCCTTGAAAAAAAACATAAAAAGGTGTGACCTATACCCGGGAAAATACGTTTTTTTTTTTTTTTTTTAAGAACTGAAAAGTGACACCATAAGAATCAAGAATCAAGAATCAAGAAGGTTTATTAACATTGCATCAATTTTCACCAATACAACGTAAACATGTAGTTGCAGCATCCAGGAGAGAGAATGAGTGCAAAAAGCTGCAGCTCAACAAAGCACATGACATGTTTATCAACACATGATATGTTTATCAACACATGATATGCTCTTAGCGCGGCCAGGCCCAATCTGTCCCCAGATGAAGGTCAAAAGCAGGAAAACAGGCAGAGACACGGGGATTCACAGCATTGATATTAAAAAAAGATGAATCACATTTTGTCTTCAAGACACCGCGTGATCCAGTAAAAACCATATCAGAGCACATTTAGTTACAATAACAAATGGAGAGACGGCAGGCAAGGAGAGTCTGTGAGTAATTTCAGACAAACACAGAGTTCAGCAGATGTGCAGCTGGGTGTTATCTGAGGCTTCACAGAAATCTCTGGGGAGTGGGAGGGGGGGGGACTCTTCAGCTTCACACTCCAGGAGAATGGCTTCCCACAGCCTACTTTTCAAGGACATGTGCAGAAGCCAGATAATGTTCTTGTTTGTTATCCAATAGACCACAGTGTTCTTTTCCACTGCCGCCTTCAAGTCTGTGGTGCTGTTTCATGGCCGAAAGAAATCCAAATATGTGGTTCTGCTCCGCTCCGCTTCATGAACTTCCATCTGTCCCTTGATTGATCCGGGGTGGCTGTAAACAAGTCCCAAAACGGACAGCAGGTGCGCGGTGGTCCACCACTGCTCCAAGCGAGCGATTGAGCTCATACAACAGCTGGGATGAGGAGCTCACGGCCCGGTTCAGAGAATTTTGCTGATCAGGTAGTGCCGACAGCGCGCTGATAGCTGCCGAAGCCTCCCTCAGCTTCCAGTAACAAACAACTCCGCTTACGCCAAAAAACAGAGCAGTTGCTACCAATAATCCAATAATCCACAAATCCTCCACGTCTTCGACACTTAAGACGGTCAGACACATGGGCTGCCACTGACCCCACGAGTCCATCACGTATCCAGCCGCGTGTGTGTCGGAGGGACAGACAGCTTCTCCTGGCACGGTCCGCTTCGTGGAAAAAATCTTATCCATTGAAGAAACAGCCCAATTTATTAATTCCATATTGGTTCGAGTGAGCGCTGAAGGGTCACAGACGAGACGAAAAGCAAGCAGGGAGTAGGAAAAACTTAGGGAGGGAAGAGCAGAAAGATATGCGACCTGCCTTGCCGAGTGCCGGAAGAATGAAAGATGAATAAAAGCTTCTCGGTGAGAATTTGTTATAAACCCAAATTTATCTTCATGGTTTGCTACCACAAATGTCAAGTTTCAGTATTTATTCCTGCCTTTTGCCTCCTATGTGTCACATTTTTCTTTTATCCATCTGCTTCCTTATTGAAGGCATTCCCATTCAGAGTGAATCAATTCCCTCCTCCCCACATCTCCCTCCTTCTCAGCATCTGTGCTCACTTTTGTCCAGGTCTGCTCATATCTACACCCACTTTTTTTATTTGCCATCTTTGCTCACTCACCCTCACCATCTATCTTTCAAATTTCTACACACGTACAATCTGTGGCATGCGCAGGTCAAAATGTCATGAACCTAAACATTTCTGCTTAGTTTCAATCATGTAAAAAATGGCATATTTGAGTCACTTTAAACTACCCAACCAGATGACTGCTGACACATGGAAGGGATTGAGACAAGGATTTCCTCTAAGATTGCAATATTTTCCCAAAATTTTTGAAAAGGAATATTAAATCACAAGTCAAAGTCAAAGTCAAAGTCAACTTTATTGTCAGATCTGCAATATGTACTGTACAGGACATACACAGGACCGAAATTGCGTTTCTCTCAGTCCCTCGGTGCAACAGTAAACATCTAAACATTGAAACACTGAAACATATAATAATAGACATAAGCATAAAATAGTAAAACTAACACTGTCCTGAGTTTTTGCATAGTGGTATAAGAGTATGAAAATTTACACCAACTCTAAAACTAAAACATTAAACATTTAATGAACATAATACTGTCCTGAGTTTTTGCATACTAGTATAAAAAAAGAGTATAAAAAGTATAACTAAAATAAACTAAAGGTTTCTAGCATTGACATTTGCAAAGTGGCAAAGCAGCGTATGAGTTAATGTACACAGTATATGTATGAGGTAGTAGTTGATGTTGTTATAGAGGCAAAAAGTGGCATATGCAGTAAGGCACATTGGGCATCCCTAAATAAGACCGTTCAGAGCACACTGTATATGTATCAGCAGTGGTGTAGATATTAGAGTAGTGTAAATGTAAACAGTAGTAATTAAATGTAAGCAGTAGTAATAAAAGTAAACAGTATTAATAAATGTAAACAGAGAATGTAAACAGTATTATGACTATAGGCAGTGATGTAATACAAACATTAGTGCAAGTATGAGAAGTAGTGCAAACTGTATGAGCACATGACCGAGAGTTTAGTGAATAACCCGTTTGATGACACAGAGTCCAGTGTTAAAATCTTTGTGTTGTGTGGTAATGTGTGAGAAAGTTTTAGTGTTAAGGCAGTTCAAATGGGAGGGGGGGCAGAGCAGGCAGAGTGTTTAGCATCCTGACTGCCTGATGAACAGAGCTGTCTCTCAGTCTGCTGGTTCGAGCCTGGAGACTCCTCAGTCTCCTCCCTGATGGCAGCAGTCTGAAGCAGCTGTGTAGTGGGTGTGTGGGATCACCTGCCATGCAGTGGGCTTTCCGAGTGAGGCGTTTGCTGTGTAAGTCCTGCAGTGAGGGCAAGGAGGTGCCCACGATCTTCTCAGCTGCTCTCACAATGCGCTGGAGGCTCTTGCGGCAGGATGCAGTACATGCACCAAACCACACAGTGATGCAGCTGGTCAGGACACTTTCTATGGCACCTCTGTAGAAGGTGCTCATGATGGGGGTTGAAGCTCCAGCCCTTTTCAGCTTGCGGAGAAAGTAGAGACGCTGGTGAGCCTTCTTTGCCAGTGCTGCAGTGTTCCTGCTCCAGGACAGGTCCTTTGAGACGTGCACTCCCAGGAACTTGGTGCTGTCTACTCTCTCCACTGCGGTGCTGTTGATGGTCAGAGGGGCATGTTGGGCATCCCTCTTCCTGAAGTCCACAACAATCTCCTTTGTCTTCTCCACGTTGAGAGTGAGATTGTTGTGTCCGCACCACAAGGCCAGGCGGCTCACCTCGTTCCTGTAGTCCGTCTCATCGTTGTTGCTGATGAGACCCACCACTGTTGTGTCGTCCGCAAACTTGATGAAGTGGTTGGAGCTGTACGATGGTGTGCAGTCGTGTGTTAGCAGGGTGAATAGAAGGGGGCTCAGCACACATCCTTGTGGGGCCCCTGTGTTCAATGTGATGGTGCTAGATGTGTTACTCCCGACCCGCACTGTCTGTGGTCTCCCGGTCATACACAGACGAAATTCGTCTCTGCATTTAACCCAACCACCTACCAGGTGGTGCAGTGAGCAGCCCGAAAGCGCCCGGGGAGCTGGAGAAATAGGTGTGCACTCATAGACACCCCAAGCTGGGTAGTGGCCGGGGCGCGAACCCGCGACCTTCGGATCCGTAGTCAAAAGCCCTGCCACGTGTTCAGCCCCAGACTGTCCAGTTTAAGGATGAGCTGTTGGGGGACTGTTATTAATCACATACGTTTTAAAAGTTTACATATAAAGCTTATGGCAATGACTAAAATAACACCACTTGCACGATACAAGAGTTAGTCAGAGGAATATGTTGTCGCTGAACTAAAGAAAAAAATGCATGTACTCAAATGGTAAAATTATTGTCCTGAATCATCCTTTTATACATGTAGGTATTGAAAAAAAAAGTGGAATTGAGCTAAAAAGTGTAATACAGGTACAAATTATTTTACAGTATGCGTAAATACTCAAAAGTACATGCAGTACGCTGATGTGCCTAGTTGCTGAACGATTTGCAATGGCGTTGCCAGGGATTGGCCAGTGGTGGCCTTAGCCACAAATAGTTAAGCTTCGGCCGCCCTACCGACCATCCCAACAATTTGAGAAAACTATACTTTTGAGCCATAGAAAAACTAGAAAGCACAGTTTCCTCAAATGATTGGGGTGGTCAGTTTACATACATTATTATGTATATGTAATGTTTCATGTCAAGCCAGGCCCATGTACTGTATGTGTATTTTCTGCTTGCCCTGCTAAACTCCTCAACTCATTAGTGTCACTCAGCTCACATGTGCCACCCCTAGTCTTCCTCCTGTTGCACATGTGCACTGTGCTTCTTAAGCGTTCCTCAGTCTCTGCCTCCCTTCCAGATGGTCTGATCGCCTCGTGCCTGATGTATCCAGTGTTCTTGTTCCTGCCCCTGTTATTGACTCGCTTCACAACCACAAATTCCTCTTCTTTTTGCCTTGCCCAAGACATATAATTCTGCTCATTGTATATCTGGACCTTGACTCTCACTCTTTCTGACCACCAATTCCATCTAAACCCCTCTGATATGTATTGCCTTTCTGCCTCCTATGAATGACCTATGCCTTAATTGTGACCACAATCTCAGACCAAGGAGTTCTGAGTCCCCAGAACCAAACTCCACAAGCAGAACAGCATTTGTTGGATCTTCCAGGTTACGTTTGCGTATCATGTGATCTGGCTGTACGTCCGTCCCTCTAAACCTTCCTCCCATCTGACGTCATCACAACTGCTGCATCTCCACATGTGATCCAACACTGCAGAGTATCAGCTGACTTTCACCTCCTGACAAATTTTCAATAAATCTTTGCGTTCACTCCTGTGTGTAATAATAATAATAATGATAATGTCACATTTTGTCATCTGTGTATGTTTCCATACAAGACGAAATTTGTCTCTGCATTTAACCCAATCACCACCAGGTGAGGCAGTGGGCAGCTATAGAAAGCGCCCAGGGAGCAATTTGGGGATGAGGTGTGCTGCTCATACACACCACAAGGTATGCAGTGACCGGGGTTCGAATCTGGGTCTTTCGGGTCCCAAGTCAGCTGCCCTGCCACTACACCATCTTGGTGTGGGTGAATTTCCAGGTCCGTCTCATAATTCATTAAATATGTGGTGGTGACCGTCTTGGATTTTGACATGGCAACCCAATTTTTGATAATGACCATCACGCACGGATTTTCGCACGGGCTTACAGGGGTTGCAGCCCTGGGCCCTGGAATTTTGGGGGCCCCCGAGGTGCCCCATAAGTTTTTTTTTTGTGTGTGAATGAATAGTGACAGAATTTAACCAATGACGAAGATGATTTTGTCAGCGCCGTTGAAATTTTTTATAATTTTTTCTGTCAAATGTCCATCTTAAATGGTTGCTTATTATTGGTCCAGTTTTAACTCATCATACGCAT
>JBBPBX010049539.1:0-22571 GCA_038048925.1 Garcialebias charrua
CCCGACCGCACCTACATCAGCAGGGAGGAAAGAACAGCACCGGGCCACAAAGTGGGGAAAGAGAGGATCACGTTGCTGTTCGGAGCGAATGCTGCTGGTGACTGCAAGTTAAAGCCGCTGTTGGTAAACCATTATGAGAGCCCCAGGGCCTTACAGCATATTGATAAGAAACAGCTGCCGGTGTATTGGGCATCAAACCGTAAGGCCTGGGTTACCCAAGAGGTGTTCTCAAAATGGTTTACCAAATATTTCGTCAAGGACGTACAACGCTACTGCAGACGACAGCGCATTCGCTTTAACATCCTGTTGTTGTTGGACAATGCACCGGGTCACCCCGCAAATCTGACTGACCTCAACCAAAATGTGAGGGTGGTGTACCTGCCACCCAATACCACCAGTCTCATCCAGCCAATGGACCAGGGGGTGATATCGACCTTCAAGGCCTACTACCTTCAGAGGGTCATCCGCAGTGCTTTGTTGGAAACAGACGACTCTCCAGAGTTCACGTTAAAGGACTTCTGGAAGAAGTATAACCTGCGCCATGCTTTGCAACACATTGATTCGTCCTGGCTTCAGGTGAGGGAGAGCACACTGAACGGAGTGTGGAAAAAGCTCTGTCCACAGTTTTTGATCCCTCACTTGAGCCCATGGACTCAATCAGCAGTGTGATTGAGAGTGTGGTGGAGATGAGTAGGAGGATGCACTTGGAGATTGAGGCTGAAGATGTTCGGGAGTTGCTGGCTGAAGAAGGCGAGGAGCTTACGACTACGGACCTGCAGCAGCTGGATAGGCAGCCGGTAGAGGAGGAGTAGCAAGAAGAAAGGCCAACTGCTCCGGCCAAGGTCTTCACGAGGCAGGTCTTGGCCAAGATCTTTAAGGAGCAGCAGCATGTCTTGGACCAGTTGGAGGCACTGGACGAGGATGGGGAGAGGTTCGCCAGGGCCTCCCAAGCTGTCCGTGACGATCTGGCTTGTTACCGGCAGATCCTAGAGGATAAAAAACAGGAGGCCGCGCAGAGCAGCATGCTACAGTTTATTACGAGGGGCACTGCAGCGACTCTAGGATCTGCTGGAGCAGCAGAAGCAGCAGAGGAAATGCCATCCACCTCTGCTGCTGCACAGCCATCCACCTCTGCTGCTGCAAGCCAGCCGTCAATGGACATCTCCAGCTCCAGCTCCAGCTCCAGATCCAGCTCACCCTCTCCCCAGTAAACATCCCTCCGTCCTTCCCCTGCACCTGTCCCCAAAGGTAAAGAAATGTTGCATTTACATTTTGATTTTCTGTTTTATTTTATGTTACTTCATCTGTTAACCCACCTGTCTCTGTTCATGTCCACAGACGTCTGCTGCTCCTGCTCCTCCTCCTCCTCCTCCTCCTCTCCACTCCAGTCATTCAGCCAGCCAGCCTCTGCACCCCTCCACAAAGGTAATGAAAACTTGCTTTTACTTTTTGATTTTGTGTTTTGTTTTTATGTTACTTAATCTGTTAACCCACCTGTCTGTGTTCATGTCCACAGACGTCTCCTCCTCTCCAGCCAGCCTCTGCAACACCTACCTTCACTGACCTCCTGCTCATCTCCCACTAACCTGCACAGCTTCATCATCCAGGTACCGTACAGTACATAATGAAATGTGAATTTAATTTTGCTTTTCTGTTTAGTTTCATGCTACATTTCATCATCCACCTGTGTCTTGTCATGTCCACAGCATCCCTCCAAAGCATTGTGGAAAGGCCGCCCCCTGGTCCAAACATCAGCACACAAACATCACAGTAAGGACAAGTTGTTTTTGGATGTGTTTAATTTATCTGTAAGCACAACACCTTGCTGTCTGTGTGGTTTCATATGTTTCATTACAGTACATAATGTTAACTTACAAATTTCTGTTTTCTAACAGTGACACCTGCTGCGTTCCCTCCTCTCCTGGGTGTACTGGCATCACACTGACTGAGGGATTAACCCTCCTGGGTGTACTGGCATCACACTGACTGAGGGATTAACCCTCCTGGGTGTACTGGCATCACACTGACTGAGGGATTAACCCTCCTGGGTGTACTGGCATCACACTGACTGAGGGGATTAACCCTCCTGGGTGTACTGGCATCACACTGACTGAGGGGATTAACCCTCGTGGGTGCAATGAAATCACACTGACTGAGGGGATGCTCCATGCCTCCTCCATGCCTCCTCCCATGTCAGACACCTGGACGCCTGTCTGACCACAGTCTGAACACCCGTGCACTGCCTCCTCTCCTCCACATAAAACGTGAGGCCTTTTCACAACTTGTGCATGTGTGTGTGGGGGGGGTGTCATCTCTCTGTGTGTAATGTTCACTTCAACATGTGTGTTGTTTGTGTTCACAGACAGACCAGCTCTCCTGCCTCCAGTGGCATCACTGACCCATGTCAGACACCTGGACGCCTGTCTGACCACAGTCTGAACACCCGTGCGCTGCCTCCTCTCCTCCACATGAACGTGAGGCCTTTTCACAACTTGTGCATGTGTGTGTGTGGGGGGTGTCATCTCTCTGTGTGTAATGTTCACTTCAACATGTGTGTTGTTTGTGTTCACAGACAGACCAGCTCTCCTGCCTCCAGTGGCATCACTGACCCATGTCAGACACCTGGACGCCTGTCTGACCATGCATACCTTCTGCATCCTCGCATCAGGACCAAACACTTGAACTGAACTCACATCTTACCTCTGAATGATGCTGCTTGTTCCTGCATCATCCTGCATACCTTCTGTATCCTCGCATCAGGACCAAACACTTGAACTGAACTCACATCTTACCTCTGAATGATGCTGCTTGTTCCTGCATCATCCTGCATCCTCCAGCATCCTCCATCACATCAGGACCTCACACCTGCCCTGAACTCATATCTTACGTCGGCTTCTCTGAACTCACATGTTCACATTGATGGTTGCACTGCTGCATAAGCAGTCCCATCTGATCCAGGTTTGAACAGCAACTTTTGACAACCAAAGAGACTACCTTCACTTCAATCAAAGTAAGGGAACTTTCTTTTTTATGCTGTTTCTGTGCTGGCTGGTTCTACCTTTCTAAAGTTCATGGAGTGGACACTACAGTATGGCACTGTTGTTTTTTTAAACATGATGCTTGCTACATCTTTCTGGAGGATGTCACTTGTTTCTGATGTTTGTTTGCAACATGATGCTGATGGATGTCATGTGTTCATGATGGGTGTGACTTGATTCTGATGGATTTGGCTTGTTCATGGTGGGTGTGAGTTGTTCCAGATGCATTTGACCGGTTTCTGATGGATGTGACACATGGTGTCACATGATGTCATATGGGTGTGACTTGGTTACAGTATTCAATGAAAGTACTGTACAGTACTGTACTGTACTGTACAGTACAGTAGTGCTGGGCAGAAAAGCACTTTTGTACAGTAAAAACTGTACAGGTATGTGTTTATAGATGAATGTGTGGTGTAATGTGCTAGCTAACTGCTTGTAAATAAAGTGTTGTGCATGTTTAAGGATCAGTATGTACGCTTCTTCAGTGTCATGTTGATAAACGGGTGCTTGGCGTCTCGTTAGCGCCCTTTTTCCGATTTGCGAGCGATGTTTGTTTATGTTTATTAAATTTGTTCATTTTTTTTACAAAAGAAGCAATACAAGATAATCTCATAATGATAGTGTACAAAAATGTAAAAAAATGAAAGGTAGCAGAAAGAAGAATAAATCTTATTATATCTGCTCCTTATCTCCAACAATCAGATTAAACAACAGTAGTCAAACCATGTAAACAATAATAATCTTCAACCAACTTTTTCCAACAATCAGGTTAAACAATAATATTCTTCAACCAACAGTACAAAATGACTAACTCTTTCTAATTTTCTAACTAATACTAATACAGTACAAAATGACTAACACTTTCTAATTTTCTAACTAATACAATACACATTACGTTATTTCACATATATTTTTTTAACACATTTGTTTTGATCATTTTTTTAAATGTAAACATTGACTTGGCATTTTTAACTACATTCTCCAAGCCATTCCATAATCTAATTCCCTGAATTGAGGTAGAACGTCCCTTCAAACTGGTTCTGAATTGTGGTTTTACAAACAACTCTGTTCCCTTAAGATTATAACAACTTTGTCTTTTAACAAAGTGCATTTGGATATTTAAAGGTAATGCATTATTTTGAGCTCTATACATAACTGATAAAATATTATAGTCTACCAAATCATGGAACTTCAATAATTTTAGTTGATAAAATAATGTACTTGATGGATGACGGTAATGCTTTCTAGTGATAATTCTTACAGCTCTTTTCTGTAATACAAAAATAGGCTTTGTGATTGTTTTACACGCTTTCCCCCAAACATCAATACAATAGATTAAGTGTGGAACAATGATTGTGTTATACAACAAATACAGAGCTTTATCATTCAATAGGTCTCTGACTTTGTACAGTACTGCTATCGATTTAGCTATTTTTATTCTTACAGAATTTATGTGTTGTTTCCATGTCAGTTTGTCATCAATGATAACACCCAAAAACTTCACCTCATTCACTCTACAAATCTCAACATCCTCAATTTTGAGTGGAACATCAACAGTTTTCTTTTTATTACCGAATATCATGTAATTAGTTTTCTCTAGATTTAATGATAATTTATTTATTTTAAACCAAGTTTGTATCTTGACAAATTCTGTCTTTATCAATTCTAACATTTGTTCTATATCTTCACCTGAACAGAAAAAAGTGGTATCATCAGCGAAAAGTACACATTTAAGGAGTCCTGACACATTTACCAAGTCATTCACATATAAAATAAAAAGCTTTGGTCCAAGTACAGAGCCTTGGGGAACTCCACATGTGATATTACTGAGGTTAGATCTTACATCATTTATTTGTACAAATTGTTTCCTATTTTTTAATAGGCTTAGTAATATTGTTGGTTATCTTGTATCTGGCCGGAGTTAGACCATGGAACCTTACGCATGTAATGGTCTCCCATGGGAAATCCAAATATGCAAACATGTCCTGCTGGGACACAACATCAAAGAACATTTTCTTGCCATGGAAACAGAATGAAACAATTAAAAAACAAAACATAACCTGGAATAGAGTGAAGCGAGCAGGCTATAACTCATGGATAAAGAAATTAACTAACGACACCGAGTGGGAATCGGCTGTAGCAGCTGAGAACCTAACCAAAGTGGACGGACCCCCTTGGGTCGTCACTAATCTAATGATACTACCAGAAGGCGTAGTAATTTGGATAGCGATGCTGAACCAACAAATCAGGCGAATAACAAGATGCAACTGGATTCACCCCGACAAAGAATCTCCTGAATGGCACTGTGATTGGGGCTGTAGGCCCCTAATAGGATTAACACGTCAAGGGCACTGGGATCATGAGGTAATTTTCCCAGCTCCGCCGAGGGACGAAAGTTGTCAAACGATCCTCCCTCGCCGTGAGTTTTGGGGCAATATTCATCTAGACTGTGATTTGATTCCCCCACTCATTCGGAAGAATAACTTGGTCACCAATCAGAACTCGACCAAGGTTAAAACAATTCACTTAGTGAAACACGAGAAAAAGAGCAGAGTCAATGCTACTGAATGGAAGCCCAAACAACGGCCGACCCCTATACCAGCTCCAAAAACACACAAAGACTGTAACTTAATTCTAGATAGCCCCGTACACGGGGGAATATTCCATTACTGGGACCCACTGTGTGGGACGCCACCTTCTAAAGCAAATGTCCTGCTGGAACAGTGTATGGAGGATAAACTAAAGAAGCTCCCAACTTGTTTCTGGAACCTGTATGGTGAGTGCAAACATCAAAATTATTTACCAATAACCCCAGTAAAGAATCAGAGATATTATTATTGGAGTTGGGCAGCTATATTTCACTCGGCTAACGCCTGGCATGAAGATTGGTTGAACCTGACGCTGCCATGGGTTTGGATTGTGTCTGGGCTACCCCACTTCGAAGGCGACTTCGTGGAGGGGTACACCAGAACACATGAGGGTTTAATGGGACCTTATCACTCTGATATGTATGTCCAAAAATTGCCCAAGCCAAATCAGCTTTTAGATGCACCCAAAGAAGATTTTGATAAAATAGATAAATGTGTAGCTAAGCAAATTTTCCTTAGCCTTAACAATTCTGTGTGGGAGAATAGTGGAGCGTCACCTAGATGTAGATTGTGGGAAACCGAAGTAGCAGTCATGTCTACCTGGCGCTATGATTGCACCAGGTTATACAATACAAGAACTGTGAAAATATTGCTCCAGGCTTGGCACGAGTATCACAAGAGAGATAAGTCTCGTACGTGGTGGGGATTTCAGGAGGAAGAAATTAGAGAGTGGGTAGCCCCTTGTTTGCATCTTTCGTCTAACTATTGGATTAGGTACCAATTTTTAGCAACCGTTTATTCTAAAGAACAGGATATATGGTCAAGTGTTTTGTATCAACCGTACAGATATGTTAGTCCTAGACCATGGCGCATGGTTTGTAATGAAGAGCAAACAGAATGCACAATTGGCTTAGCCCGTAGACCCTGTAATGAGGTACCGGGATGGGAGAGTTACTGTCAGGAACATTATGGCTCAGAATACGCGACGCACGCAGCTGAGGTAGTGTGGAAAAAATACGGTAATGTGTGGAGACGTTCTATACCAGAAGGCACTAGTTGTACCAATGCCATATTAGGTCATAAATTGAGAACCAGGAAGAGTATTCAGGGTGTAATAATCCCCTTTGTCTCAGATTCTCTGATAGCTCTGGTCGAAGGCCACGCCATGAGACGACGGCTTTGTCTAGGTGACGAGATACAAGGCTACGAGTGGGTAGGTTCAAATAAGATTTATTCTAATCTTACTTGTCAGAATCCAGAAGAGAGCTAGAAGAAATGTGGTGAACACGGAAATGAACATAATTGTGCTTGGTACGAGACCGTTAGTTATACAGTAGGCCGTAAAGTAAAGGAAGTTGTAAATGAAGTAGGAGAGGTGGTTGAAGAAAGCGGGAAAGCAGTTGAAAGTTGGGTAGTGGAACTTTTCCTTCACATCTGGCCTTACTTGTTGGGTCTAGTTGGAGTGATAGCTGTTACCATATTAGGTCGTGTACTCCTACAAGAAAGTCTCAGGGCTGCGTGCCGCCAAAAGAGGAGGAGGAATGAGCCACTCCCACTAGCAGAAAGGGGCGCTGGCCCATATTGAAATCAGGCAGTCAAGGAAGCGATCTCATTTTTACCACGGAGCAACAGAGAGCAGGACTTAGGACAAGACATTCAGAACCCTCATGGACAACCAAGGACAATGCGAGTCTTGTACTCCAACAATGGATGTGAGTACCATCGACTGGGGTTCAAATACCACCATAACCCCTAATCTTACTAATTGGTCAGAATGTCCTACCAACTTCAAAGGAAGTGGTATGGAACACTTTTTGATAATAGTTGCATGGATATGTTACTGCCACACGGGTGATTGGAATAGGGAGCGATTCATACGTTTCCCAGTGGCCCTTCAGGCGTACGTTAGAATGATAATGATACATGTGGTACTCAAAAGACCTGAAATATCACCACATTTGTTTGTTACCTATCTTTTAGGAAGGGTTAAGCCCACACGTTTTCAGAGATTGATGATTTTAGCCTGGTTGTTACAAGATTCAATAGTGATAGGTTTAGAGTGTGTAGGCACACTCGACCCCCTGCTAATACCTGTCTCAAGATGCGGAGGCACGGCTGGAAAAGTTGTCACAACAGTATTGGAAGGACTAATAGCTGTCACCGTGTTGGCACGTCTGTTACACCAGACCATATCCCTGCAACCACTAGGCAGACGAAAATGGGCTTTGAAACTGGTTGTCCTGATAGGGTGGGGTTCAGTTTGGGGGGCTTGTGCCACATTCTATTGGGCCGGTCTCTGTACCGCATTACCTATTGTAGTCTGGATGATGACCTATGCCGCCATCTTCAAACTGAATCCTAGTCCAGTTCCCTCTGCACCGGAGGTCAATGGATGCCGTGGTATCTCCCTGAGCACACTGGAGAGCCAAATGTAGAAGAAAGCTGATCTTCATAACCAACAATGGCTTAACCCCCCCGCTCATGCTATTGTTACCCATTGTACTATGATTGTTGGGAAAAAAATATATATATACATTTTGCTCAACGTCTCATCGCTTCAGGAAAGGCTCAATGGTATAGCCGACGGCCTGTATAGGCCCGTGCAAGACGTAGTTGAGTGTTTCAAAGAGTGATGAGGTCTGAGAGTAAATTCATGCTGCTAGAGAAAACAATGGAGAAAAAAAAAAAAGAGGTTCTCCAGAAAAAAAAAAAAAATGTTCTCTAGTGTAAAAAAAATAAATAAATAAAATAAAATAAATAAAGAAACTTTTGAATCTTTCATTCTGTGCTCGTTACTATTTGTACACTTTCGCTGAGTTTTTTGTTGTTGATTTCTTACTATGAATATTCTCAGAATGAAGGACCGGTGGCAGTGGAGCCTGAAGTAACATGTTGTTACTGGAGGAGACCCGTTACCTCTGGGCTGTTGGGCCAACCTGGTGGTGCCAACACTGTCACTCCAACGTGGTGTTCTCAGGAGTGGTGCACGGAATTCTAATCTCAAATGGACCCAACAGTCTTCCACAAGTGCCTGCAGACGCATGTTGGGAGATGGAACGGTCTTGTAAAGTTGTCTGGAGCTCTGCCTGGGGGTCTGAACCTTATGTACCAAGGGTAACTATCCCGCTACAAGCGGTATATCTCCCAGTTGTGGCAAAGCTCTGGGAAAATTCTACCAAGAAGACAAGGTTCGTGACCCTTCAACTGATCACAGGGCTGATTCTGACCCAAAGTCCCCCATTTATGATTATGCAAGAATTCAATGACTCTCTACCCCCCCCGGTGGCCAGCGTCCTTGGGTATGGGCTTGGCAGCCAACCCTCCTGAGGTTCCCATACCAGCCATGAAACCAACCAAAGACCAAGATACCAGTGGTTATATTTTCATGGCGCCTATGGTGGAACTTGCAGACCAGAACCAGCAATTATCCTCTGGCCAACCTAACCCTCTACTACGAGGAATCCAGCCAGACACAAAGCCCATGGGATTTGGGATGAGCAATTCCAAACCGCTAGACCTCTCTCTAGATTGTGCTGAGCAGCGCGTCCTTGAGTCCTTCCTCGGGGACTTACTGTTCAACGGTATTGGCGGTTCACGAAGACCCAGCTCCAACGGTACCATGCTCACTGACCCAACTAGCCCTACCACTCTCGAGCCACCAATCCTGACTCCGGAGAGGCCCAATCCTCCAGAGCCGGACCGCTTTGCAGAATCAGAGGTGGACACACCGGGGTTGGAACTGGAGCGACAACTTGAGGTGCCAAACCTGACCCACTCCACTCTCCCTCTTGATGGTCAGCCAGCTTATGACCTTATAACCCCTGTCGGGTCCCCGATGTTGGAGGAGACCCAACTACCCCTGCCCATGGAGCCTGCATGTTCACTGAGTGCCCATCATCTACCTCAACTTTCTGCTACAAACAGAAATAGTCCAGAGCCCCTGGAGGCAACTGCACCACAGGACGACAACGCAGAGCAGCCCCCGAGGACACTATATATGAACCTGTCGACTGAGAAGGTCGTTTGGGAGACCGACCAGGGTCCTGATGTTGACAAGACCGACGGCCCGAGTCCGCATCCTGGTGAGGCGATCGAGCTAGAATGCTCCGAAACATTGCCATCCGAGGATGATCTCTTGGGCGCAGCTGAACAGTTCGAATACTTGCGTGATCCGGGTGGTAAAAAACGGAGCAGTTTCTGATTTCAAGAAGGGGGTGTTGGAAAACCAGCACTCCAGATAGAACAAGAGCAGTTTTCAATGAGCTGAAATCAGACTGCTCACTTCTCCAGCAGAGGTTAACAATTATTAACTGTAATTATGCTTTCTGTAGTCAGGTTGCAGATATACTCATGCTTCAAGTATTATCATATTTTAAAGCAAATACATATATAACAAATAGATAATCTATGTTAATTAGTTCTGTTTGATGTTTTCTTTATAACCATCTCGTTTTTATGTGTAAGAGTGTGACACAAGATGAGAGCCAGGATAAGTCTGGACATATTTTAAGACATGAACAGGAAGCAGAGTGTATGAAGGACTTCAGCTTATCAGTTAAAACTGAAGACAGAGTACAATATAGGGAAGAATGTTGATTAATGAGATGTTATGATCATGTTTTAAGGTGAAAAAGATCTGTTGCAATCCTTGCAGTGAAATATGTGATTAACTTTTATAAGGAAGAATGTTGATTAATGAAATGTTATGATCATGTTTTAAGGTGAAAATGATCTGTTACAATCCTTGCAGTAAAATGTGTGATCAACTTGTTGAGGTGAAGAAGCAGACATGCCGAGTCTGCAAACCCCTGTTGTCTCTGGAGCATCTTTGAGCAAGCAACAAGCCAGCATCAAAGGTTAACTGGTAGCTCAGGAAGTGGGCTGAGGTGACTTGATGGAACAGGAAACAGGTGTCAGCGTGCTGGAGCGAAAGTTAACTGCTAGTGTGAGGGTGTGGGCTAAGTGGCTTGATAGAAGTTAACACGTACTGGAAAGAAAACAAATGTCAAACGTACAAGTAGTGTTAAAAACAAGCTGTGATGGCTTGATGGAACAGGGAGTCAAATGTCAGTGTACAACCACAAAAACCAAAATTGACGCACTTGATTGAAGTCAAATGTGAGCGCATGGGCAGGAGCAGAGTGTATGTACTGGAATGTACATACGATGACGTATTAGATGATAGTTAACAAATGTCAACGAACCACAAAAACAAAGGTTGACGTATTTGATAGAAGTCAAATGTCAAAGTACTGGAACAAAAAAGTTAATGTTCCAGGTACTAAGATGATTGGGTAAAAGCCATAGCAACACCTAGGAACCTCCCCGAAGGAGGGGAAAAGAGCTCCATAAAAAAGCCCTGATCTGACAGAACGGGGCCAGTCAAGTCCAGTCGAGTGAATCGAGTCGAGCTCGAACATTGCCGAGACTAGCCTAGTCTCGGTGATCGGCAGGCGAGGGGAGTGACGGCAAGCAGCTTGGAAGAGAGGGACGCCCGCAGGATAAGGAATCCTCTGGTCCTAGATGAGTATAGAGTCACTTCTTTTCTTGTTGAACACGAGATTGGATTTAATTCTGTACTTACAGCTACGAGACTGGAGTTAGCCTTCTTCCGACACTTGGCCCGGGCTAAACCCAATCCCTGCATCTTCTAAATCAGAGCAGCTGCCCCTGCCTGGAGAAGACCCGTACCCTCCTCCTGAGGGGCAGGCATGGTCTCTTACTACGAGGAGAGCCTTCAAGGATTTCAGTAAAGCCGTGGTAAGAGAACTTCTCCATCCCTCTGCCTTGACAAAAGTATTCTGTCAGATAGGTCAACAGCACTTAGGATAAAAACATGGGAAAACTAACTTGGCCACTGAAAGTTGATGCTCAGAGATGTTTCGAGACATAGAGGGTTATGAGAAAGAACTTTATCGGCTTGAGGTGTGAAGGTCAGAGTGTGGTTTATAATTCTATGTAACCGAAATTTATAATCATTGTGTAATTGTGCTTGTTGCTGTTCCCTTGCTAAAGATATTAATTAAAGAGCAAAAAGTAAAATTCTGGATTCTCATTTCACCCTTTGTTTAACGTAATCATGGAAAAGCTTGGTTCAACAATAACAACAAAATAAGAGGAGGTTTTTAAAGGTTTCCTAGCTCAGAGTATTAAACAACACCCCTGAGTCCCGCGCCGGGACCCTAAAAACAATCAGACCTGAAACAATTGCAACGCTAAAATAAGAGGTGAGCAGTCACGAACATACGCTTCTTCGTGCTAAACGACCTCGACCCTGCTGCTTGGACGAGGCGAGGCGCGAAGTGGAACTGTGGGTGTGGCGTATGGTTACGGCTGTGAACAGTCTGAGTGAATCACCTCAACACAGCCTTTATGGGACTAGCTTAAAGAACTAGTCTTTAGACCCCTTGGAGGAGAAGGCTGCAGTGAGGTTTTTGGTACGTGTCCTGTGCCTGCCGAACTGGTGGAGTAGCAAAACATTATGTATGTATTTATATATATATGTATTGTATTTATATATATATGTATGTATGTATGTACAGGTAGTCCCCGACTTACGAGCGCTCTGAATTACGAGGTCCCGGACTTAAGAGCATGCATCTCATTTTAAAAAAATAAAAAATAAATAATAATAATTTTTACCTTTTTTTTTACTTTTTTTTTATAAATGAATACATGTACAGTACTGGACAGTCACCAAGCACTTAGCCTATCCTAACACAGTTTTTAAAGATGAAGGAATAAGTTGAATTGTCTCCCTTTCACATAAAGGGAGCAAGCTCCCTATGGAGCCTGCAGGGAGGAGGGAGACAATTCAACTGACTCCTTCATCTTTAAAAACTGTGTTAGGATAGGCTAAGTGCTTGGTGACTGTACAGTACTGTACATTTATCTATTTATAAATAAAAAACAATAAAAAATAAAAATACTGTATATACTGTATATTTTTAATAAATAGATAAATGTACAGTACTGTACAGTCACCAAGCACTTAGCCTATCCTAACACAGTTTTTAAAGATGAAGGAGTCAGTTGAATTGTCTCCCTCCTCCCTGCAGGCTCCATAGGGAGCTTGCTCCCTTTATGTGAAAGGGAGACAATTCAACTTATTCCTTCATCTTTAAAAACTGTGTTAGGATAGGCTAAGTGCTTGGTGACTGTCCAGTACTGTACATGTATTCATTTATAAAAATAAATAAATAAAAAAGTAAAAAAAAATAATATTTTTTTTACTATGTGAGCCTACTTACGAATTTTTGACATACGAGCGCCCCCTAGCACTAGGATGACTGAATTTTCAAGATCGTGAGGACAACCCCCTCCTTCTCCTGACAATTGTTGGACCATTAACTGCCTTTTGTTATAAATATATGTGCACTCAACTCAGACACCCCTACCACACCAGACTGCACAGACTGCATTCCTATGTTTCCACCAGGTAAGTAAGACTCTGCTTGCACTTCCCCCCTTAGTCAGAAGAGAGGCCCTGACCTGAATTCACACATAACAGACCCTGAATTTATCTCACAGTTGAGCATTTTGGGACATCCACTGAACGGAAAGCTTTGTCTGCTCCAGAACAATTTTATGCATAAAATTGTCTTATTCTGCTGTGCTGATTATCCTGTAACCCTGATGGTCTGTCAAATAAATTATTTTGCTTACAAGTACTGTCTCTCTCCTTGTCCTTGGCACATGTATATACGGTGCGTGCCGGCACATGCAGGTGGCCCATTGCTGTGTTCTACAACATGCTTGACCTATTGTTGTCCGTCACCTGATGGACCGACACAGGTCACATGACATGAGGTCAACTGACAAAACGACACAGGTCACATGACATGAAGTCAACTGACGGACCGACACTGGTCACACGGCATGAGGTCAACTGACGTACCAACACAGGTCACATGACCTAAGGTTAAGTGACGGACCAACACAGGTCACACGACATGAAGTCAACTGACGGACCGACATAGGTCACACGGCATGAGGTCAACTGACGTACCGACACAGGTCACATGACCTGAGCTCAACTGACGGAACGACACAGGTCACATGACCCGAGGTCAACTGACGGACCGACACAGGTCACATGACCTGAGGTCAACTGACGGACCGACATAGGTCACACGACATGAAGTCAACTGATGGACCGACACAGGTCACATGACCTGAGGTCAACTGATGGACCGACACAGGTCACATGACCCGAGGTCAACTGACGGACAGACATAGGTCACATGGCATGAGGTCAACTGACGTACCGACACAGGTCACATGACCCGAGGTTAACTGACGGACCGACATAGGTCACATGACCTTAGGTCAACTGACGGACCGACATAGGTCATATGACATGAAGTCAACTGATGGACCGACACAGGTCACATGACCTGAGGTCAACTGACGGACCGACACAGGTCACATGACTGGAGGTCAACTAACGGACCGACAAAGGTCACATGACCTGAGGTCAACTGACGGACCGACACAGGTCACATGACCTAAGGTCAACTGACGGACCGACATGGGTCACACGACATGAAGTCAACTGATAGACCGACACAGGTCACATGACCTGAGGTCAACTGATGGACCGACACAGGTCACATGACCCAATGTCATCTGAGACATAGGTCACATGACCCTAGGTCAACTGACGGACCGACACAGGTCACATGACCTAAGGTCAACTGGCGGACCGACATAGGTCATACGACATGAAGTCAACTGATGGACCGACATAGGTCACATGACCTAAGGTCAACTGATGGACCGACACAGGTCACATGACCCGAGGTCAACTGATGGACCGACATAGGTCACATGACCTGAGGTCAACTGACGGACCGACATAGGTCACACGACATGAAGTCAACTGATGGACCGACACAGGTCACATGACCTGAGGTCAACTGACTGGACCGACACAGGTCACATGACCCGAGGTCAACTGACGGACCGACACAGGTCACATGACCCGAGGTCAACTGACGGACCGACACAGGTCACATGACCTGAGGTCAACTGACGGACCGACATAGGTCACACGACATGAAGTCAACTGATGGACCGACATAGGTCACATGACCTGAGGTCAACTGACAGACCGACACAGGTCACATGACCCGAGGTCAACTGATGGACCGACACAGGTCACATGACCTGAGGTCAACTGACAAAACGACACAGGTCACATGACATGAAGTCAACTGACGGACCGACACTGGTCACACGGCATGAGGTCAACTGACGTACCAACACAGGTCACATGACCTAAGGTTAAGTGACGGACCAACACAGGTCACACGACATGAAGTCAACTGACGGACCGACATAGGTCACACGGCATGAGGTCAACTGACGTACCGACACAGGTCACATGACCTGAGCTCAACTGACGGAACGACACAGGTCACATGACCCGACGTCAACTGACGGACCGACACAGGTCACATGACCTGAGGTCAACTGACGGACCGACATAGGTCACACGACATGAAGTCAACTGATGGACCGACACAGGTCACATGACCTGAGGTCAACTGATGGACCGACACAGGTCACATGACCCGAGGTCAACTGACGGACAGACATAGGTCACATGGCATGAGGTCAACTGACGTACCGACACAGGTCACATGACCCGAGGTTAACTGACGGACCGACATAGGTCACATGACCTTAGGTCAACTGACGGACCGACATAGGTCATATGACATGAAGTCAACTGATGGACCGACACAGGTCACATGACCTGAGGTCAACTGACGGACCGACACAGGTCACATGACTGGAGGTCAACTAACGGACCGACAAAGGTCACATGACCTGAGGTCAACTGACGGACCGACACAGGTCACATGACCTAAGGTCAACTGACGGACCGACATGGGTCACACGACATGAAGTCAACTGATAGACCGACACAGGTCACATGACCTGAGGTCAACTGATGGACCGACACAGGTCACATGACCCAATGTCATCTGAGACATAGGTCACATGACCCTAGGTCAACTGACGGACCGACACAGGTCATATGACCTAAGGTCAACTGGCGGACCGACATAGGTCATACGACATGAAGTCAACTGATGGACCGACACAGGTCACATGACCTAAGGTCAACTGATGGACCGACACAGGTCACATGACCCGAGGTCAACTGATGGACCGACATAGGTCACATGACCTAAGGTCAACTGACGGACCGACATAGGTCACACTGTCATATAAGCACTGATATTTCAGCAGTTAGTTACAGTTAGTTACAGTTAGTCACTGTGCTGCACTAAGGGGGTTGTCATGGTAACGCCAGCTGAGTGATCTGTGTTATTCGGTCCTGCTGCTCATGTCATATGCTGTGTTGGTTCTGAGCTGGCATAAAGAAGAGTTCTGGTAAAAGCTGAACAAGTGTGTGGACATTCAGTTACTTTACATGGTGTCAGAAGTCGACGTTGGACACACGACTTCAGGAAAATGGCCAAGTTCAACCCACCGGAGAGTTTTCCATTTGACCGCCCGACAGAATGGGAAGATTGGAAACAACGTTTCAAACGCTTTCGGTTGGCGACAAAACTGAATAAAGAGGACGGCGAGGTCCAGGTCAGTTCTTTAATATACGCCATGGGCCCGGAGGCTGAAAACATTTTTAAGGCTTTCACTTTTGAGGAGGATGATCAAAATAAATTTGACGTTGTGTTAGGAAAATACGACGAGTACTTCTACCCCAAAAGGAACGTAATTCACGAGCGCGCATGTTTCCACCAGAGAGTGCAACGGCCCGGTGAGAACGTTGAAACGTTTATCAGAGCCTTGTATGACCTATCTGAACATTGTGACTTTGGGACACACAGAGAGGAGCACATTAGAGACCGCATAGTAGTGGGCATTAATGACAAAGAGCTGTCACGTAAACTGCAGCTAGAGTCAACACTCACGTTAGCCCAAACTATTCAAGCTGTGCGCCAGTCCGAGGAGGTGTCCAGGCAGATGTCCCAGCAGAGTGAGGCGTGTGCAGCAGTACAGGAGATCGCACAAGCTAAATCATACAGGGGACGTCCACAATGGAAAAACAAAAAGAGGGAAAGTGGAGATCGAACAACAGAACCAAAATGTGGAAGATGTGGCAAAATAAAGCATAAAGACCAAGATAAATGCCCAGCTAAGAGATCAACCTGCAATAAATGCAAAAAGGTGGGTCACTGGGAAATAATGTGCCACAGCAGATCAATCAGGGAAGTGACAGAGACAGATCCAGTTTCACAAACACCATACTTCCTCGGGGCAGTCACAGACGCTAATAGAGAGAGAGATCAATGGTCTGTACAAATTCTGATTGGTGCAACACCTGTTACCTTTAAAATTGATACAGGGGCAGATTTAAACATAATGGACAGAGAGACATTTAACACATTAGTCCCTGAGCAAAAACTGATTCAGTCAAACATTCCTCCAATAAACAGCCCAGGTGGTCAGCTCAACTGTATGGGGAAGTTTCAGGCCAGTACAAAATACAAGGAGAAGCACTACTCATTCCCAGTGTATGTGATCCATAGTCACACAGCTAACAGCCTGCTAGGCAGAGACACAGCGTGTACAATGGGACTAGTTAAACGCATCGAGGAAGTGCACACCGCATTTGGTGAACATGGGACTCTTAAGACAGAGCCCGTAAAAATACAGCTAAATGATAACACAGAGCCATACGCTGTACACACGGCCCGCAGAGTTCCCCTACCTCTCATCGAGAAAGTAAGAGAGGAAATACAACGCATGGAGGAGAATGGTGTGATCGAAAAGGTGACAGAACCAACTGATTGGTGCGCACCTATGGTGCCAGTCCCAAGACGAGATGGCAAAGTGCGCATCTGCGTTGATCTGAAAAGGCTAAACGAGGCAGTAAAGAGAGAGAGATATGTTCTCCCAACCGCTGAAGAAATCACTGCAAAGCTAAGTGGAGCCACCACATTTACATCACTGGATGCTGCTTCAGGGTTTTGGCAAATCCCTCTTCATCCGACAAGCAGCAAGCTAACCACATTTATAACACCTTTTGGAAGATACGCATTCAAACGTCTACCTTTTGGCATCACAAGTGCCCCAGAAATCTTCCAGAGGAAAATGGCAGAGACCTTAAATGATCTAGAAGGAGTCGCCATCTACATGGATGACATACTGGTATACGGCAACACTGCAGAACAACATGATCAGCGGCTAAACAAAGTATTGGAGAGAATCGAGTCAACTGGCCTAAAGCTGAATAAAGACAAGTGTGTGTTCAGACAGAACCAACTTCACTTCCTGGGCCAGGTGATTGACAAGTCAGGTGTGAAACCTGATCCCAACAAAGTAAAAGCTATTCAAGAGCTACCAGAACCACAAAATGTCCAAGATTTAAAACGTGTTCTCGGCATGTTCACATACTTGGGGAAGTATATTCCACACCTGTCAACAGTGGGTCAGCCACTGTATGAACTGTTGAGATCTAAGACTACATGGACGTGGGACCACCCGCAGAAGGAGGCGTTCCAGCGAATCAAAGACATTCTGTCCACGTCTCCTGTACTAAAGTTCTATGATGTGAATCGACCTACAGCAGTATCAGCAGATGCCAGCAGCTACGGCATCGGAGGCGTGCTGCTGCAGCAACACGAGGGGGACTGGAAGCCAGTCGCTTACTGTTCACGCCGTTTGTCTGACGCTGAAACCAGGTATGCCCAGATAGAAAAAGAATGTCTGGCTTGTGTTTGGGCATGCGAGAGATTTGAAAAATATCTGGTTGGGCTGGAGAGCTTCAAACTGGTCACTGACCACAAGCCCTTGGTGCCACTGATGAATAAAAAGGACTTAGACAATGTCCCCATACGTTGCCAAAGACTCTTGATGAGACTCATGAGGTTCAAACCTTCAGCAGAGTATGCACCAGGAAAGACTCTCATCGTGGCAGATACACTCTCCCGCAGCCCATTACATTGCACATCGGAGGTGAGCGAAACCCATTCTGATGTAGAGTGCTACATTGCAGCCATTATCAGAGGCATGCCAGCCACTCCACAAAAGCTAGAGTCTATACGTTTGGCCACAGCAGCCGACAGTAACTTACAGACGATACTGCAGTATATTAAGTCGGGATGGCCAGAATACATAGGAAATGTCCCCATAGCCATCAGAGACTACTACCCAATCAAAAGTGAACTGTCAGAATACAATGGGATTGTCACAAGAGGCTGTCGCATGTTAGTCCCATCCACTTTAAGAGCAGACATACTAGATCGGATCCATGATGGACATCAGGGTCTGACCAAATGCAGAGAGCGGGCTAATGCTTCCGTGTGGTGGCCGGGCATCTCTTCTGATATTAAACTGAAAGTGGAATCCTGTCAAACTTGCCGAGAGATGAAACATTCTCAGCGTAGGGAGCCACTCATCTCTACCCCACTACCTGGCAGACCCTGGGAAAGACTTGCAATCGATCTGTGTGACTTTAACAAACACACTTACCTGGTAGTGTCAGATTACTTCTCCAGGTTCCTTGAGATACTCCACATGCCGACGACGACTGCGTCACAAGTGGTGCTAAAACTAAAGGCACTCTTTGCTCGCTTCGGCTGCCCGGACCAAGTTGTTTCAGATAACGGGCCACAGTTTGCCTGTGCAGAATTTCAGGAGTTTGCTCAAGAGTTCGATTTTCAGCACATCACTTCGAGCCCACATAACCCTCAAGGAAATGGACACGCTGAGAGAGGGGTACAGATTGCAAAGAGAATCTTGAAACAGAAAGACCCTTTGCTCGCACTCATGTGTTACCGTTCTACCCCGTGCGCCACCACAGGTGTCAGCCCTGCAGAATTACTCATGGGAAGAAAGATCAAAACAACACTCCCCACGCTCGAGTCAAATCTCCAACCCAGATGGCCTGATCTACGAGCGGTCAGGTGTAAGGATGCTAAAGAAAAACGGAGACAAGCATTCTACTATAATCAGCGTCATGGCACAAAGCACTTACCCCCACTGAAATCAGGCGACAACATCCTCTCCAAGTTGGATCACCAGAACACCTGGGGGACCCCTGCTGTAGTTGCTAGTGACAGTTCTACTCCCAGGTCTTACATCGTTGAGACACAACAGGGGACGACTCTGAGACGCAACCGTCGCCACCTGTTATGCATGCCTGCTTCATCTGGAGATGCTTCTCCACCTGCTCTACAACGTCCACAGCCTGAGCCTACTGTGCAACAGGCTGAACCTGCCATATTTACAGACACTGCATCACCAGTTATGCAGACCTGTCCACCTCCTGCACAAGACGGACGGGTGTTCACGCGGTCCGGCAGGCTTAGTAAACCTGTGGTCAGGCTGACATTGTAAAACTAAAATAAATTAAAAAAAAGAGAGAGATGAGTAGAAATATGAATGCACTCATTTTGATGTTGCAAGTTGTTGCATGTTCCAAATGCACTAATTTTGATGTTATAATCTGTTCTGTTTGTTTTCCTGGTTATATACCGGTACATATATATATATAAACTTGTTATGAAGTGTTATGGAAGGAAAGAGAAAACAAAAGTTTAAAAGGGGAGATGTCATATAAGCACTGATATTTCAGCAGTTAGTTAGAGTTAGTTACAGTTAGTCACTGTGCTGCACTAAGGGGGTTGTCATGGTAACGCCAGCTGAGTGATCTGTGTTATTCGGTCCTGTTGCTCATGTCATATGCTGTGTTGGTTCTGAGCTGGCATAAAGAAGAGTTCTGGTAAAAGCTGAACAAGTGTGTGGACATTCAGTTACTTTACACACACGACATGAAGTCAACTGATGGACCGACATAGGTCACATGACCTAAGGTCAACTGACTGACCGACACAGGTCACATGACCCGAGGTCAACTGACGGACCGACACAGGTCACATGACCCGAGGTCAACTGACGGACCGAAATAGGTCACATGACCTGAGGTCAACTGACGGACCGACATAGGTCACACGACATGAAGTCAACTGATGGACCGACATAGGTCACATGACCTGAGGTCAACTGACAGACCGACACAGGTCACATGACCCGAGGTCAACTGATGGACCGACATAGGTCACATGACCTGAGGTCAACTGACGGACCAACATAGGTCACACGACATGAAGTCAACTGATAGACTGACACAGGTCACATGACCTGAGGTCAACTGACGGACCGACACAGGTCACATGACCCGAGGTCATCTGATGGACTGACATAGGTCACATGACCCGAGGTCAACTGACGGACCGACACAGGTCACATGACCTGAGGTCAACTGAGGAACCAACATAGGTCGTACGACATGAAGTCAACTGACGGACCGACACAGGTCACATGACCCGAGGTCAACTGATGGACCGACATAGGTCACATGACCTGAGGTCAACTGACGGACCGACATAGGTCACACGACATGAAGTCAACTGATGGACCGACACAGGTCACATGACCTGAGGTCAACTGATGGACCGACACAGGTCACATGACCCGAGGTCAACTGACAGACTGACACAGGTCACATGACCCGAGGTCAACTGACGGACCGACATAGGTCACATGACCTGAGGTCAACTGACGGACCGACTTAGGTCACACGACATGAAATCAACTGATGGACCAACACAGGTCACATGACCTAAGGTCAACTGATGGACCAACACAGGTCCCATGAACCGAGGTCAACTGACGTACCAACACAGGTCACATGACCCGAGGTCAACTGACAGACTGACACAGGTCACATGAACTGAGGTCAACTGACGGACCGACATAGGTCACACGACATGAAGTCAACTGATGGACCAACACAGGTCACATGACCTGAGGTCAACTGACGGACCAACACAGGTCCCATGACCCGAGGTCAACTGACGGACCAACACAGGTCACATGACCCGAGGTCAACTGACAGACTGACACAGGTCACATGACCTGAGGTCAACTGACGGACCGACATAGGTCACACGACATGAAGTCAACTGATGGACCGACATAGGTCACATGACCTGAGGTCAACTGACGGACCGACACAGGTCACATGACCCGAGGTCAACTGACGGACCGACACAGGTCACATGACCTGAGGTCAACTGACGGACCGACATAGGTCACACGACATGAAGTCAACTGATGGACCGACACAGGTCACATGACCTGAGGTCAACTGATGGACCGACACAGGTCACATGACCCGAGGTCAACTGACGGACCGACACAGGTCACATGACCTGAGGTCAACTGACGGACCGACATAGGTCACACGACATGAAGTCAACTGATGGACCGACACAGGTCACATGACCTGAGGTCAACTGACGGACCGACATAGGTCACTTGACCCGAGGTCAACTGACGGACCGACACAGGTCACATGACCTGAGGTCAACTGACGGACAGACATAGGTCACACGACATGAAGTCAACTGATGGACCGATATAGGTCACACGACATGAGGTCAACTGACTGACCGACATAGGTCACATGACCCGAGGTCAACTGACGCATCGGTATAATGGACCAGATTGCACATTTATATACGGTGTGGCCCATTACCGTGTTCTACAACATGCTTGATCTGGAAGCGATAAATGCTTATGTGTTATACAAGGCCTCCACTGGGTCCAAGGATTTTGGACTGAGGGGTAGGGGGTGGGGGTTGTAGGTGTACAATTAATGGGTCTTTAGTAGGTTCATTAACATTTGAATCGATATTATATAGCCCACTGAAAAGGACCGGGGGATTTAGAAGCAAAGTTCACTTGTGCAAAAAAGCGCAGCCTTAGTCAAAGTAGTGCTAGGGACGGAACTCGCTTGTAAGTCGGGGACTACCTGTATGTTTATATATATGTGTATATGTGTGTATATATATGTGTGTATATATGTATGTATGTATATGTGTGTATATATGTATGTATA
>JBBPBX010049540.1:4263-20380 GCA_038048925.1 Garcialebias charrua
AAAAGGCAGCACAGTGGCACAACTGGGAGAGCTGCTGCCGGTTCAAATCCCGGTCTAGGGGCCTTTCTGGGTGGAGTTTTTCATGTTCTTTCCGTGCATGCGTGGGTTTTCTCCAGGTACTCCAGATTCCTCCCACAGTCCAAAAACTTGCATGTTAGGCTGATTGGTAACTCTAAATTGTCCCTAGGTGAGAGTGTGAATGTGGAAGAAGCAGGTAAAAATAATGGATAGATAGATAGATAGATAGATAGATAGATAGATAGATAGATAGATAGATAGATAGATAGATAGATAGATAGATAGATAGATAGATAGATAGATAGATAGATAGATAGATAGATAGATAGATAGATAGATAGATAGATAGATAGATAGATAGATAGATAGATAGATAGATAGATAGATAGATAGATAGATAGATAGATAGATAGATAGATAGATAGATAGATAGATAGATAGATAGATAGATAGATAGATAGATAGATAGATAGATAGATAATATTGCTTGTTCTATTGCTACTAAAACCTGTCATGCATTTTCAGTAAAAAAAATAATCTTGTCAAACTTATTTAAAAAAACACTTTATTGGAGATGCCCTTGAAATATATTATTTGAAAAATTCTTGAACGGCAAATGCAAAATTTATTTGACCTCCACTAAAATACTAAATGCTAAAATATAAAAAAAGATGAGATACGTTTCAAGATAAACATATGAACAAAATAACCACAGGGCCATTATCATGGCTGTAAGGGGTACCCAATCCTGGTCCTCAAGGGCCACCGTCCTGCATGTTTAAGGAGTTCCTCTGCACAGCCCACCTGATTTAAATCAATGGATAATTAGCAGCCCTCTGCAGAACATGAAGAGGTAGTTCAGACATTGGATCAGATATGTTGGAGCAAGGAAACAAGTAAAACATGGATGATGGTGCACTCCTGATCTAGAACATGCAATGCTGAGAACACAATATAAGTCATCCACTGTGAAATCTTAGAAAAACATGGAGCATAAATAATTGAGTCTGTCTGTCATCCTGCATTTGATTTCTATACGGGAATGTATTCAACCCTCAAGGGTAAACCACAACCTTACAGCACAGCCTCGGAGTGGGTTTATGTGCAAGGCCACAGAGGCTCAACAAAATATTCCTGAAATCCCTAAGGAAATTTGAATTTGTGTAATCAGCCAACATCTTTCCCTTTCCAATCTTTTGCTACCTCAGAAAGAGTCTGACGCAACACTAATCCTTCAGCTCCATCTTTCACAGAGACCAGAACACCATTGTATTTTATTTATGTGAGATGTGGTGGTTGGTCCTTCCTACAGTCCTGTAGTCCTGCAGTTTTCCACAGGGATACAGAAAGCAGGTTTCTAAACCAATGTGTGGTGTGGAGTCTCATATGAATCCTGAAGTCTATGAAATATAAAAAATACTCATGGTCATTCTGATGAAGATAAAATAAGCTATTCCCCTGTTGCTTTCAGTGTCAAATAAAACTGCTGAGTCTCTCACCGCTGTCAGGCCTGTTGTGGGTGTCACACCGAGGGATGTTGGTGCAGAACATTGTGCGGACTCTTGGGTCTGAAGTGAAACACCAAGGGAATTCTTGCCCATCTGGATTCCGACAATAGTTCTCTCTCAGGTCCCTAGAAAACAGAGAATGTCATCCTGCAATCTGCTTAGATGGAAATTCCCACTGGTGGATGGGTGAGTGTGCCTTCTCATGTGAGTTTCTGACTCACTTGCAAGGGTAAGCTTGAGGCATGAATGTGTGGTTATGGGGATACTGAGAATCCCAGCGTTGGCACATGATTCCACTGGGGGTCATGTCTACTGTCCCCCTGTAACCCTCTCCTCTGCCCTCGTAACATTCAGTTGTTTTCACCACAGGACTCTTCGGAGGTTTTTCTGCAAAAGAATAGCAAATGTTGAGTTTGTCAGTGTATACCTAATTTACATGCAGCCACATGTTCTGATAACCATCATAAAGATTTACAAAATTTAGAATAGACAACACAAATAATCAAAGTGCAATTTCACTCCGGTCATGAATAAATATACATTTTAGTTTCAAATAAGTTTCCTTGTTAAGTATTCAGCCTTGACACAATACTTAATTTTCTGAATCAGAAAGTTTTATGTAAGAAAAGGTAAATACAAGTAGATGAAGTTAAAGCAAAGCGTTAGGATCAGACTACTTTGTGATTGACATTTGTGGTTTTCAGTCTAATTCCCACTGGCTCCATTTCACCAAGCTGGTGACAACCAGAATGTCAAACCCACAGCTTTCAAGTGGGAAACCACAAACCAGAATTGCAACAAAGATTTTGGTTAGATTTTGACATCACATCCTGAAAGTCATGCTTTATTTTAGCACTTTTGTTAAATGGGTTTTTGTAGGACATTAGATAAAATGTACTCATAGCTTATACGGTAATGTGATTGATATATGGTTTATTGTTGCATATTTGTTTCCATTCACATCACGCGCACCCCACAAAGAGAGGACTTGGAATTTTGGATAATGTAGACACGTACCAAAAAGCTAACAACTTCTAGCCCTCAGAGATAACACAACATTAACAGAGCACACATTTTGGGAATTGGGCAAACATTAGCCTGAGCAATAGAGCAATATATATAGAAAGGGAACAGCAAATGTTATAAAAGCATAATTACTTTATGAACAGACAAAAAAATACAACAGATTATTTGTACAGAATGGCTTAGGATAGAGACAGTTTTTAGAATTACTAAAATTGCTGATACTGAATTGTTGACAGTTTAGTAATGTATTATTTTCACTGTATAGATAAATGCAAATGGGATAACTGCAAAGTAAAACTAACTACTTATTGTACTTTAATCAATGAAAACCCCAAAAGTCTACAAGGGCTCAATATTTCTTACTAGACTGTGCCAAAAGTAGACTAAATTGTAATGGCTCAACTTGCTAATTTAGGCTGAAGTTTACAAAGAATTTGCAAAAAACTTAAACGACTCCAATCCATCCATTTTCTTTACCCGCTCTTTCCATTTTGGGTCATGGGGGTCGCCGGTGCCCATGTCCAGCAATCACTGTGCGAGAGGCAGAGGACACCCTGGACAGGTCCCCAATCCATCACAGGGACACATAGAGACAAACAAGACAAACAACCATCCTCTCTCTCACTCACACCTAGGGACAATTGTCAGTTTAACATGCATGTTTTTGGTCTGTGGGAGAAAACCAGAGTACCTGGAGAAAACCTATGCATGCACGGAGAGAACATGCAAACTCCACCCAAAAAGCCCCCCGGACCAGGAAATGAACCGGGGCAACCTGCTCGCTGAGAGGCAGCAGCTCTACCAACAGCACCAACATGCTACCACATAAAAGACTCATTTACTTAAATGGTAGATGATTTCCAAAACCAAAACTGTAAACTTGATTATTGAACTTTATAAGAAAGCAGTAAACTTTATATGAACCAAGAAACAGGCCTAAATTGTTACAAACTGGGTTTAAGGTAATAAAACACATATGCTAAATATATGAAATATTGTTTACTTTTTATTTTTTGCTCAAGATATTTTGTAGCCTTTCTTAATGGAAAAACTACCCTAAAACTTGCAAATTAACATCTTGACAGCAGGTTCAATCAGAGTATCAAAATAAATAGAAAAACAACCCGGAAATAACAGTCTCAGACTCCTTTGAACTCAAACAATGAGTCACTTGATATCTATGCTTGAACTTCATGTGTTGTTAACAAGTTGAAAAAAAAAAAGTTGTGAAGTCAAATGTATTTATTAAGCACATTTAAAACATCAGCTGTTACCAAAGTGCTTAACAATAAAATCAAGGCAGTAAATTAAAGAAAGAGAATAATAACAAGATGTAATTAAAAGCATGAAAATAAAAACATAATAACATTAAAAAAAACAATGAGAATCAATTGAAATACTAAAACAATATGTGTGATATTGTAAGTCAGAGAAAACAGGTGTGTTTTCAGGAGGGATTTAAAAGCAGGGAGTGGCCTGTCTAATGTTGATGGGCAGATAGTTCCAAAGCTTAGGGCCAATAACTGAAAAAGCTTAATCTCCTCTGAGCTTAAGCCTTGTTTTTGGGACAACCAAAAGCAGCTGATCAGTTCATTTCACCCTGGAAGGAACATATGGTTGAAGTAGGCCAGAGAGGTATAAGGGTGAAAGGCCATTAATGCACTTAAATGTCAACAGGAGAATTTTTAAATCAATCATTTCTGACATGCACAGGGAGCCAGTGAAGGGAGGACAAATCTGGTGAAATATGCTCAAATCGAGCTGCAGCATTTTGGACGAGCTGGAGATGCAAAAGGAAACCCGACTGACCCCAACATGAAGCATGTTACAGTAGTCAAACCAGGTTGTAACAAAATGAACTTTTTTTTTTCAAGATCGAATCTGGTCAACACGGACTTAATCTTAGCTATCTGCCTTAACTGGAAAAAGCTTTAAAAAAAATAGTGTTAATCTGTTTATTAAACTTCAAGTCAGAGTCTAAAACCATCCAGAGATTTTGAACAGTCTGCTTAAGATATGGCTCAAGAGAGTCTAGGTTAACAGGAACAGAGACAGCAGTAGAGCTAGGGCTTAACACAATGACTTCAGTTTTGTGTCTTTTGAAACTTAAAAAGTTTGAAGCCATGCATGTTTTAATGTCATCAAGACATTTTAACAGAGGGTGGATTGTGCATTACCAGTAACTATTTGGTTTTAAAGGCAGATAAATCTGACAATCATCAGCATAGCAATGAAAAGAAAGACTGTTTTCTCAGAAGAGGTCCGAGAATAGAGCTATGCAGGACCCCGCAGGAAAGAGGCACTGAAGCAGACAAACTATTACCAACATTAATACAAGAACTCCTGTTGTTCAGATAAGAACAGAACCATTCTAATGCTGCACCAGTAATCCCAGCCCAGTGTTCTAACCATGATAAAATTATACTATTAAAATTGACAATACTGACTGTAAAAATATAATGTACTGTAGTTGGAAAAAAGCTATTGCATAAAACAGAGATGTTTAATGCTACAACATTCACCCTGAAAGATCTCGAGCTTCCCCAAGCCTTAAGTACTTCCATTTAACCAAAGGTATTTTTAGGTGAACATTTTTCTTTTGGACTTAATTTAGTCCCCAGTTCCTATGATACAATGCAGGACTTCAAGCCCCAGCTGTCAACACCAAATAGTTCAGCATGTAACTGATGAGTTGCTGTGACTGCAGCCAAATCAGTTTTCCCCCCAAAATATACTGTGTCCTCACCCTCAGGGCTTCTGAAAATATGAGAGCTGCCAATATATTTTTAATCTACACACAGTTTTGGTGAATATCCTATATAATCTATTTATAATAATATAATATTAACCTAATATAGCCTATCCAGTGATTTAGAACATAAAAAAAACAATTAGTGTGACACTAATGTTGACTTCATAAATGTTTGGTCATCATTATTAGGTTTTAACTACTAGAGTTTAGTGGAAAAAGACAATACCTAAACTGTCAAGTGGAAAAACAAGGCAGAAAAGCTTATCTCTTCTACTTCTCTTCATAGAAAGACCACTCATTACTGACAAGCTATACAAGTTCATTACCCCAAACTCTGTACACAATGACGTGCAAAACTTGTTTAAAGCTCCAAACCTTGAAGTTTCTCTAACAAACTTTTTCAACCCATACAATGAGTCTAAAAATAAATTTGAACCAGTTTGGCAGTAAACAACAGAAGGGGCCTTGTCAATGTCTCTGTTTCTCTGTCTCTGTCCCTTCTGCCTTGTTTTTATTAAGACTAACTGGGTCGTAAACTTGGTCTGTTTCCAAAAACTCTCATATCAAAGAGCAAGCGGGAGAAAGATAGAGTGCACAAGGTGGAAGACAGTTTTTAAAGGGGGAGAAAACAGAGAGAAATAGTGAATCACTGGGCCCATGTGGATGAGGGCCATCGAGTTAACGTGGTGCCAGGACTGTTGATGATTCTTGCAGGACGACCGGTCAGTCATGGATGCAAGAGAAATAAGTCGAACCAAATGTACACACTTCTTCTCCCAGTTTAATTAATTTATTTGTTTTGAAAGTGCGGTGGCTGTATCTTTAAAACCTGTTACAGCTTTAAGGTCAACTACAAAAAGAGTCCTTTATGGTTTTATAGCAGGTGCGAATGCATTCAAAACTCAACATGACGAGCTCTAAGACGTCAATCACACCACTTAAACTAAGTGTAGGAATGACATGAAAGTGATCTGCTTGCCTGTGTGTGCGTGTGAAACCCTGGAGTCGCGTGTGCTTGAGTTACAAAAGGTTAATTTGGAGCAGTAACTGAGCTTTTTGCAGCTTGCAAAGCAACTTGGCAAAGGATAAACAACAGAAGAGTGGTGCAAGGAAAAAAAAAAACATTGTGGCCATTTGAGAGGACATGATAGAGACACTAACTTCAGAAGGAGAACTCTGCATGTATGTGCATGTGTTTGTTATAACAGCCGCCGTGAGAAGAGAAAGAAAATGTACGGGACAGGAAGTCAAAAAGTCTGAATGAGTCTGTCAGATATGACTAAGGGAACCAATTATGCACTTAGTGCTAGCGTATTTTTTTTTTTCAAACATAAATTTTCAATTAGCACACATAAACTATATTAATGCAGCCACACACAAACAAACATACATTCATGCTTACCACAGGCTTTGATGCTGCAGTACTCCCACGGTGTGTTTGGATCAGTGGTAAAACACCAGGGTCTGTGACGTCCATCCGGGTTCCTACAGTAGTTGTCATCTAAGCCCTTTTCAGGGTACCTAATACAAAAAATGTAGGACAAGTACATTACTATCTAAAGATGCTAATGGGTTAAATGTTTTTTTTTTAAATTAAAAACAGCAGCAGACTGAGACAAAATATAATTTATTATTGCATGTAGCTGACAAGCTAATGACTGAGGATAGATTGCATATGCTAATCTATTTAGATTAGTTGCTCCACTGCAGGTGTCTAATAGCAAGTCATCCCCAAAGACCCACATCCCTTTAGGCCTGTAGCCTCCAGACATGCAGATTCAGGCTGTGGGCCCTCTTATTACATTAGCAGTGAGCAATCTAGAACTTGGTTTAAATAAACGACGGGATGATTTAGAATGTGTTAACGAGTCCCCACTAATCTAGACCACCTGCCACCCAGTTAGATGGAACAGTCTTGACACAGACACATACGCTTGACATGCACATGCATAGACACAGACCAGGGATGTTTAAGGAAAACTTGTACAGATTAAAATAAATGACCTCTCTAATTCAGAAATGAGGGAGTTCCCAGCATACCACTGTTAAAAACACACAGTTGCAAAATGAACCGTCAAGGCGTACCTTAGGGGAAAAGTTTTACTGGCTGACTCAAAATCGCATCATCTCCTGAGTGCGCCACAACCACGGGATACATTACCAAGAACAAATTCTCAAGTCTTTTTGCTTTAATTTGTATCTATGTTTGCACACTTATGTGATCAGAAGAATGTACAGAGGATTAGTGTGAGTGTGGGGGAAACAAGGCTCACCTCTTGGGGTGGTACGGGTGTTTGTGTGGTTCGTCCAGGTCCCACCGCTGGCATTCTTTTCCATTTTCCGTATAGTCCATGGGTCCTCTATAATCTTCCCCATTGCAGTTTATACATTCAACTGTGTAATTATACAGAAAAAAAACAACAACTTAAAAATCTAAATTAATAACCTATAGCATTTAGGTGCTATGCCAGAACTCTAGAAATGGCTCATTAATACATTGCTACAAGACGGTTATCGAGTATATAAGCAGCCTGGAGGAAACTCACTCGGGTACAGAAAGAACAAACAAGCTCCTCATAAAATGGCTGCATCAAACCAACAATCTTGAGAATTCTTTTTGCAAAGTGCTAACCACTGCCACCTGCAAGCAAACTCTTGATAATAAAGCAACTAACAAAGCTTCAATATTGTCAGTATGCTAACATAGTTTTAATGTATGTGAGCACAAACTGTATTAAATTAATGAGAGCCAGAGTGTTTGATGAAGCAGGCCACCTTTTGCTTCATGGCAAGT
The DNA here is from genome assembly GCA_038048925.1 of Garcialebias charrua. Lineage (NCBI taxonomy): Eukaryota > Metazoa > Chordata > Actinopteri > Cyprinodontiformes > Rivulidae > Garcialebias > Garcialebias charrua. The sequence continues at coordinate 12,362 of JBBPBX010049540.1, forward strand.
ATAATGTGCTGTCTTGTGTAAACAACCAAAGGGATGCTTATTAGAAACAGATGTGTGTGAGTCTACTCCTGTGATGGCACAACACATTTATCACCACTTACTGGTGGTGTTTTTGTGCTTGTACACGCCATGTTTGTGTCTTTTTCCTATTAATAGTGGTTGTTTTTGTTTTAGAGAAACACCCCTCAATCTCTTTTTTCAGAGCACATGCTCTCTATTAAAATTAAATGTCATTATCTCTGGTGTACAATTTGTCATAGCCCACTGAGACACCATGTGTTAGTTGAAGAACGAGAATAATGTTATCTTATCAAACCACAACTTAGTTCTTCATTAAAGTGATCCGGTGTCGTGAAAGGGGAAATGACCTCTCTGTCAGCATGAATCTCTGAAGATTAGATAACTGAGGTCATTAGCATCCCCTCCTTTATAGTGTCTGACAGCAACAGTTAGGTTTATAACACAAAAGTTGAAACAACACGAGGTGTTTTCTCGTCACCTCAATCACGTTAGCCACAGCGACAAACATAATGGCTGAAAATGTGTAAATGAGACAACACATCAGTATCATCTATCATTTCTAAACTTGCTCCTTTATATTTAAAGTTTAAAGCATTCCCAAAACTCGACCACACTGAAAGGAGAAACAACACCAAAAACTGAATAATTACACCTGGAAACAGCTGCAGCTTGCTTCAGCACATAAACAAAACTTGCACATGCACATACACACTAGCAGGAATAGAAAGGGAATAACAAAGATGCCTAATCTGAATATGTGACTGTTAGATTTGCTGCAGCTCATTTCAGATGGTCAAGCCCAAATTGATTTAGCAATTTTGCAACGTGGAATGAGATTACTTCAAGATGAATGTCCCTGCACAGATGTGTGTGTGTGAATAGAGGTGGTGGTTTGAGTGGATATGGCCTACCTTGTGAGCACTGTGGTATGCCACACTCCTGGTGTCTGAGGTGTGGGCTGGGGTCAGTGGTGAAGCACCATGGACCAGCGGTGGAGTTGTCAGGGTTACGGCAGTAGTTTTCCCTGAGGTCCTTCTTCCTGTACTTTTTAGACATGAATCTGTAGGAAGCAGAGCAGCAGCTAAACAACATGTAGCAAGACCAACAGAGAAAATAGAACACCTCAAAAGCAAAAAATAAAACAATATCTTGAAAAGTGTGCCAGTAGTTTATTTTTTTTATTTTTTTGGTCTCAATCACAATCCCATTTCTCATTAACAGAAAAGTTTCAGCCTCGCTAAAACTAACAACGAGATCAGAAAAATAACCAGCCGAAAAGGTAACTAATGACAGAGCTGAAATACTGAGTCACCAGTGACATGATATTGTTAGCTAGTGAAAACATGTAATATGTAACAGCAATTACTAAAAAAAAATTGACGAGCCCCAGACATAAGGTTGTATAAATACGCTGACAAATGACTCATATCTTTAACATCAGGCGAACACATGGCTGTGGTCACCAGTTGCGATGATGGACACATTGAATGTAGTTTTGGAGCAAAGCTGTATATTTCCATGAAGATGAAATGATAAAGTAAGGAAAAGTTCATTTTGGGGTACGGCGTACTGACAGGTACAGAGATGAGGAGGCCTGTGTGGGGAAGTCATACAAGAGAGAAAAATCTTTGACTGATAAAATGGAGTTTGTTCTTGAGCGTGTGTGTCCATGTCAGAGTATCTCGTGCCTAAACGCTGACTGATAAAAACATACAAAGTGCCTGGGTTTAATTACCTAATTTGTTGAGGTATTATTAGGAGTCTGCAAAAGCAGGTTCACTGGAAGTACAAACGCTCGCTGCCAGTTTTGATTCATGTGAAACTGTGGCAGCGCACTACAAAGCTTTTCAAAGTCAAGTCAAACCTCAGAGGAGTTGAGAGAAATTTACTTTTTTAATAATTTCTTCTTTCCTAGGGAATGTGACCACAGGATTTTATGGGCTTTTTGAAATGTGTTACCTTAATGTTATACTAAATTACAAACAAATCACAAACCAAGTTTTAAAAAAAATGGAGAAAGCCTAAACTTAACAGGAATAACGTTATTAAAAGGGATGATGATTTATTGTTATTTTACTAATTTCTTGGCAGCACGGTGGTTCAGCTGGTAGATGCCACCTCTCTTGATACATGATCAAATCCTGGCAGAGACCTTTCTCTCTTTTTTTTTTTTTGTTGAATGTCCAGAGGACCAGACTTGGCTTTTTTAGATTTTTCTACCTGGATTATTGAGCATGCATCAGGGTATTTCTAGGTGGAGTTTGCATGTTCTCTCCGTGCATGCGTGGGTTTTCCCTGGGTACTCCGGTTTCCTCCCACAGACTAAAAACATGCATGTTAGTCTGATTGATAACTATAAATTGTCTTTAGGTGTGAGTGAGAGACTGAATGTTGTTTGTCTTGTTTGTCTCTATGTGTCCCTGTGATGGACTGGAGACCTGTCCAGGGTGTCCCCTGCCTCTCACACATTGACTGCTGGACATGGACATCAGTGACCTCCACGACCCAAAAATGAAGAAGCAGGTAAAGATAATGGATGGATGGATTTTAATTTCTTTTTTCCTTTTTTTTTTTTTCTTCTATAGTCATCCTCTGTGAGGATATATGAAGTGAATAGTTTTCAATAAACACTTTTAAACATATAAACTATATCCTGTTGCTCTCCAAGTGCAGGACTACCTGTAACTTTATTTTTGTTTTCAATCACTTGCATCTTCAACTTAAAGGAGTGTCTATAAATTGCTCACTTGATATGAAGGTAATTGAAAGATTTACCCTCAGTTTAACTAAATGCTGCATCCTAATGCCTGTGAAGACACACACTCACACACATGCACTCACACAGGAGCGTGCGCGGCTAGAAAAACAGAACGACCATTGCAGGAAATGATGTGCGACTCTGCAAAGTGTTACAGTGAGGTCACTTCTGATGAATGACTGCTCCCTGGAGCATAATCAACCTCTAATATATCAAACTCATACTCACATGCTAACTAGCCTCTAGCTGCCAGCTCATTGCACTTCTTACAGTCCAACACTAGCATTAGCAGCAGCTTATAACACCATACTGTATGAAAATGTCTTACTTGTGTTCATGAGGTATTGGGGAGATCCAGGCCTGGCAGAGGATCCCACTCACTGTCACTGACCTCCGCCCTCTGTAGCTTTGACCTGTCCCTACAATGCATTCCCTTACGAAGTCTGAAAAAATACAGAAATGAAAATAAAAATAAAACAGGTGATTTGAAAAGTAAGGCAATATTGAAGACATGTGATGAGTTTATAAGCTGATCCCTGTTTTTTTTTACACAAAACCAGTTCAGCTAATGAATAAAACAGAGAGGGGGCTGAAATGTTCAGCTTAACAAGGAGGTGACATTGCCAAAAGTCAAATCTGTTTTTCTAATCAGACATATCTGGATTCAGTGTCTGTCTGTTTGCTCTTGTAGCCAGTTTGACTGAAGTTGGACATGGATTTTCAGTGTTAAACCCCATTTAATTCTAAAAAGTGAACCATGACATGCTGTGGCACAATAAAATCACCAACATCCTTTGCCCTTTCTCGTTATCCTTTGAGATGGTGTTGTGAACATCGAGTCACCTCTTGAAAACTGCAAACAAATCAGTCAGGGCGCTCTAAACACCCTTCATACTATCAAAAAAGGCGTTCAATACAGAACAACTGGACTTTATTTGTAGCAACAAGACGTTTCGCTCATCATCCGATGAGCTTTCTCAATTCGATGAGGAGACTGTGAGAGGGAGAGAGAAGTTATAAGCAAGCTGGGCCACTGGTACACACCAAACTAGGTAAATTGGAAGCTAACACACACACATACTTGGGATAACACGTGCCTGTGACCCATTCAAAGTTCAGTGTGTGAAAGCAGAGCTTACAGAAAACACACACACATCCTACTGTATGTAAATTGACAAAAAACACACTTCACACATTGATAACAGGGACCTGTCAAAGTCTTTGTTAGTCTAATTCACAAGTGAGGCTCCTCTGTTCTCATCAGGTGGGAAGCGTCTGGGAACCAGCTGCAGGGCCGCACCATAAAATACATCCAGAGGTTATTGAGATATTTAGCTAACAAACCGACAGAGTTGACAACGTCTTACAGACCTCGTGCAGTCAGTTCAGTGTGTGAAAACAGAGCTTACAGAAAACACACACACATCTTACTGTATGTAAATTGACAAGACACACCTCACACATTAATACAGGTAGTCCCCGATTTACGAGCGCTCTGATCTGCGAGGTTCCAGACTTACGAGCTGCGAATTTTTGGAAAAAACGAAAAAAATACTGAGTTTTCATGTGTTTTTTCACCACAGTTAGTTAGTTAAGCATATGGACACACGTTTCCGATCATTTTTATGCACTCATAAGCAGTTTTTGGATGAAAATAGAGTGTTTGTAGTCGCGCTAGCGAAAACCGTTCCAATTTACGAGCGAAATTCCGGATTTACGAGAGAAATGGCGGCCGTTCCAAATTACGAGATTTCCGGTTTACGAGCGCCTCGTTGTGACGGATCTCGCTCGTAAATCGGGGACTACCTGTAGCAGGGACCTGTCAAAGTCTTTGTTGGTCTAATTCACAAACGAGGCTCCTCTGTTCTCATCAGGTGTGAGACGCCTGGGAAGCAAATCCAGGGCTGCACTATAAGTTTTAGAAAGTTGGAATCTTAGACCTCCTCCTCTGTTTAACGATGGTTTCTCTCTTTTTACATAAATTGCCTCCTTCATAAATTGCCTCCTTCATCGGATGATGAGCGAAACGTCTTGTTGCTACAAATAAAGTCCAGTTGTTCTGTATTGAATGCCTTTTTTGATTTTATCATGTCCTGGAAGACTGAGAATCTTCACCAGCAAACCCTTCATACTCTGACACACTCTGCTTCTACTGCAATTAAAAACTGTCTGCTCTGATAGTATGAGGGTATCAGAAGACGAGCTGATCTTGATATCAGCTGTGAAGGAGAAAACATAGAACAGCAACGATTTACCTTTTTTTTGATAGAGTTCATAATTAGAGTTATGACGATTTTCAGCTCCTTGAGCGCTTTTGTCAAATGAAAGCCAGGTGCACTTCATGTTTGTGTGATCGTAGAGGAACGCTCTAGAAAAGGAACCAAAAGACAAGAAATGGCTTGATTAGTGATCCTTCTTATCTTGAAGCAAAACACAGTGTGTCCAATTAAAACATGCAAACATGAGGTCTGCTGCTAATCTATTCTAATTACAAATAAATAAAAGCCATTTGGTGCAGAATAAATTCACTGAATTTAAATAAAGCAGCTAAATTTTTACATTAATCCCAGTTGATGGATTTTGACAACTGACCTCCATTCTGGGTAAAACACTTTGCATGTTAGAAAAAAAAAATTGTAAACAAACCTGCAGATGAATGGCAGTCTTTTACCACGGCTGCAGGTTTTGGCACATTTGGTTAAGCTGAGTTTCCGGCTTTTGGTCATGTGGGAGGGATCAGGAGCCACTGCAAGCAGCTGGATGCCATCAGACTTCTGGTAGTCCTGGAGCGCATTTCTCCTGCTCTCTGATACATAATTACATCACATGGTCATGTTATTTCAGCAACGCAGCTGAGCATTTTGATGCACAAGTGAATCGTATTAAAAAAAGTGAAAAACGGTAGTATGTTACCTGATGGAGTTTTGAATGATCTTTGTTTAGAGAAACAGAGTAAAATTCTGACTAGGTTGATGAGCTAATGGCTAGTTTGAACAGGGTGAGTGGATTGCTGCCATCTTAAACAAATTTGATCTCAAAGAAATTGTACAAATTTTAACATTTTTCATGTATTTTTTGTGGTTTTAATTTTGTGTTGTAATTTGTTTTCCTTGCTTTGAGTTGTGTAAATTCCTGTTTTTCAACCGATGTATTAGTTCTTAATTATTATTTTTTTTCAGTAACTTCTTCTGTGTTTATTCTATGCCCACAGTTCGTCTATACGTGTCGGACACCTGTCAGCTATCTGCAATCATCCCAGCTCAGGAACAAACCAACGCAGTACTTGTACCCCTGCTTCTAAAGTTTAATTATCAGGTCTTCATGCATAATAACTCTTATGGTCAGTCCAGTTTATTAATATAATAATAATGATAATAATAATAATTATCATTATTATTATTATTATTTATTTTTAACATTTTGGACTTACCGGTAAATGACCCTGTTGTCTGCACACTTGGATCCAAATCAACAAAATTCTGATCATTATTCGCCACAATTTTGTGTTATAATCCTTTTCACGCCTTCAATTTGAAAATGAATTTCTCAATAAACAGGTATCTCCTCAAAGAATAATATGATAGTCCTGCAAGAAGTTCCTCAGGTTTCATTGGAAGTGCTACAGCTAGCTGCCTCCACCACCACTGCAACTGCAGCTCTCAGAAAAGGTTCACATTGAGGTGATACGCTGGTCTTGGCTCCAGTCGGACTAGTTCACTCATCAATCTGGTCAAAAGTGAAATCTGTTTCTCCAAACTGGTTTGGATCGATGAGCTTTCTACCACAGGTAAGATGTTTGTTGTTTATAACTTTATACAGAGCACAATATCTGAACATTTGAACTTTTTTTTTTCCCATTTATAGATGGCCTCCCTTCACACCTTATAGCCATCCTCTCACTCCAATATGTATTTTTTTAAGAGAGAAAGAAAAGAGAAAGTAAGACAACAAAACAACAATTATCCACAAAAAGAGCACAAGGCAAACACATCCAACCTCCGTCCGCAATCCTGCAAAGCACATGACAGAACACAGCAACGAAACATACATGCATAAAGACTAATATTCATGACCTTGCAGTAGATTTCTATAAATACACATACCCATACCTACAAATATATATACAGTATACATACATATACATTTATATTCATTCATATACCCATCTACATATCTGCATATATCTACATATACATCCCTGCATCCATTTGTGTGTGGTTGTGAGCATGCATAAGTGAATAAGGTTCATCCAATAGAACATTTAGTAGCGACTGTGAAGCATCAGAGATCCGTCCCCCCAAAGCCCGAGGCAGACGAAGGAGCGATCAAAGCCCAAGACGCCAGGAAGGACCCCGAGCCCAGAGTCCCCAGGGCCACCCGAACAGGACGAGCCACTCGCCCACTCCCCAGATCCGACCAAGGGGAAGAACCGGACGAACCCCACCAGCGACCACACACAATGACCCCCCGGGGTCAACCGCGACAAATTCACAGGCCCCCGCCGGAGCCCGCTGCACCGACGTAGCCCCAGGGCCGGTCACCGAGGCCCGGGCACCGGGGACGCCCACCCCTCAGGCCCAGACCCGACAGGACCAGAGGACACGAGCCCCACCAGGCAGCCACCAGGCCGAGCCGACAAACGCCCAAGCGCCCAACCCCAGATAGTGAGGGCCCCAAGCACGCCCGCAGGCAAAGGAACACCCACCAGGGGGCCACGTGGCAGGAGCGCGACACTAAGTAGCCTCAGATGTATCAGAGAGGGGGCAGTCCAAGTCCCAGCCTGACACTTAAACATTCATACACAGACATACTCATTCAGACCCACCCTCATCCTCACCATTACTCACAGAAAGACAAACAATAACGACACGTTCCATTTATAATCCCGATGCACACTCTATACCCCCTAGGTCCAAGACATGTACCTGCCCCCTACATGGGGCAGCCCACATCCAAACCCAGGAGGTAGGCCCATTCATTCTGGGGTGGAGAGTAGCAGACATCCAAGATCCGGCCCAACCCGCGCCCTGCCGACAGGACAGGACACCCGAGTCCAAGCAGCCCCAGAGGGAGCGCACCGCCAGCCCCTCCCACGGCGAACCCCCAGGCCCCGAACCCCCCCACATCCCAGGACAACCCCTGACGGCCCACCCCCAGAATGTCCGCCAGGCAACCAGGGGGGTAAGAGAAAAATAAATAAATAATATATAAATATATATATAAATAAATACATAAATAAA
>JBBPBX010049541.1:0-12876 GCA_038048925.1 Garcialebias charrua
CGTAACTCCACAATCCACGTAAGTCGGAAAATACGTCCAAACAGCACCTCATACGTACAGTACTGTATTTTTACCAAGCACTTAGCCTATCCTAACACAGTACCCTACACAATTATCAAAAAACACATGCATTCGGAGCCATAATGAAGTGAAAAAAATAGTTCATTTCTTACTGGGAGCTGGTCCTGCAGCTTCACGCGGTCCACAGCGTTTAGAGCAATGTCTGTTAGCATGTTCTCTCTGCAATATCGCGTGGACATCGGGGGCAGTTCCCTTGGATTGGCAGACTGGGGTGGTGGTTCCCCTATTCAAAAAGGGGGACCGTAGGGTGTGTTCCAACTATAGAGGGATCACACTCTTAAGCCTCCCTGGTAAGGTCTATTCAGGGGTTCTGGAGAGGAGGGTCCGTCGGATAGTCGAACCTCGGATTCAGGAGGAGCAGTGTGGTTTTCGTCCTGGTCGTGGAACACTGACCAGCTCTACACCCTCAACAGGGTCCTGGAGGGTGCGTGGGAGTTTGCCCAACCAGTTTACATGTGCTTTGTGGACTTGGAGAAGGCATTCGACCGCGTCCCTCGGGGGGTTCTGTGGGGGTACTCCGGGAGTATGGGGTACCAGGCCCATTGATATGGGCTGTTAGGTCCCTGTACGACCGGTGTCAGAGCTTGGTCCGCATTGCCGGCAGTAAGTCAGGCTCGTTTCCGGTGAGAGTTGGACTCCGCCAAGGTTGCCCTTTGTCACCGATTCTGTTCATAACTTTTATGGACAGAATTTCTAGGCGCAGCCAAGGTGTTGAGAGGATCCGTTTTGGTGGCCTTAGAATCGCTTCTCTGTTTTTTGCAGATGATGTGGTCCTATTGGCTTCATCAGCTCGTGATCTACAGCTTTCACTGGAGCGGTTTGCAGCTGAATGCGATGCGGCCGGGATGAGGATCAGTTCCTCCAAATCCGAGGCCATGGTCTTGAGCCGGAAAAGGGTAGCATGCCCTCTCCGGGTCGGGGAGGAGGTCCTGCCCCAAGTGGAGGAGTTTAAGTATCTCGGGATCTTGTTCACGAATGAGGGAAAACTGGAGCGTGAGATCGATAGGCGGATAGGTGCAGCGTCCGCAGTGAAGCGGGCGCTGTACCGGTCTGTCGTGGTGAAGAGAGAGCTGAGTCAAAAGGCAAAGCTCTCAATTTACCGATCGATCTACGTTCCCACCCTCATCTATGGTCATGAGCTTTGGGTTATGACCGAAAGAACAAGATCTCGGATACAAGCGGCTGAAATGAGTTTTCTCCGCAGGGTGGCTGGACTCTCCCTTAGAGATAGGGTGAGAAGCTCAGTCATCCGGGAGGGACTCGGAGTAGAGCCGCTGCTTCTCCACATCGAGAGGAGCCAGTTGAGGTGGCTCGGGCATCTGGTTAGGATGCCTCCTGGACGCCTCCCTGGTGAGGTGTTCCGGGCATGTCCCACCGGGAGGAGACCCAGAGGAAGACCCAGGACACGCTGGAGGGACTATGTTTCTCGGCTGGCCTGGGAACGCCTTGGGATTCCCCCAGAGGAGCTGCTCCAAGTGGCTGGGGAGAGGGAAGTCTGGGCCTCCCTACTTAGGCTGCTACCCCCGCGACCCGACCCCGGATAAGCGGAAGAAAAATGGATGGATGTTAGCATGTTAGCTCATTGCTAGCATGTTAGCTCGTTGCTCAGCTGTAGCCTCTCTGCCTCGTAAACCTCCGCTCCAAACAATAAGGTCTCTGCGCGCGGTCCAGCTGTCCAAAGTTTTACAGTAAGGTCTGTTAGCATATTAGCCCCTCTGCTCCCGTCAGCCTGTCCCAAACAATGAGGTCTCCTGCTCCACTGAGCGCGTCAAGCTCCCCCCTCTTCCTGTAAGTTTCCACTGAGCGTGCGTCAAGCTCCCCCCTCTTCCTGTAAATTTCCGCTGAGTTTCGTTTCGGTACCGTATTTTCTGGTGTAAAAGCGCATAAACCGTGTAACTCGAACAATGCTTTTCAATGGGAGGGCGTTCGTAACCCCGAAACGTCGTAAGTCGAGGCCGTCGTAAGTCGAGGACTACCTTTATTCTACAGTCAAACACGATGCCATCTGTCTTATGGTGTAGTCACACAGGGCAGCGTTTGAGCAGCAGGAGCGTCCAGTTTACATGTAAAGTCAATGGTGGACGCGCTTCCAGCCACGTCTTGGCGTCTGGCGTCAGGTCGCGTGCGTGTTGAGCGTGCTGGGAAGCGTTTTTCCGTGCACGTGAACCGGCTTCAGCCTCCAAACCGCGCATTCAACATGCTGAAGATTTCGTGGTTCAAACTTTCAAACGCCGCTCAACTCTACCTGATTGGTTGGTGTGTCAACCAATCAGGGAGAGTCGGGGGGAGAAGAGAGGAGGAGAAGAGAGGGCGAGAGTCCCTGTGTGACGCGGAAACGAGGGTGCGCGCGCACTATGTGACGTATTGTTTGTTGGTCACAGAAAAGACCCGCGAGTCGTGTACTATGGAAGAGAAACTCATTGTAGCTGTGTGTTCGCGACAATTCCTTCACGACCAGTCAAGTGTGCTCCACAGAGACGGAAATAAAAAGCTCCTCGCCTGGCGGAGTGTGCAGGACTCTGTATACCGGTAAGCTCCTCCCACACACCCAGCAGCTGTTTGCGTTCTGGCGTTCAGCTCTGAACACGCTGCATTCACAAGTGCGTCCACTTGCGTGCGTGTTGAGCTTTTTGGAGGTTGAAAAGCTGTTCGGTGTAACTACACCATGACAGCTAAATTCATGATGCAGCAGGACAATGGCCCTCATTCACGAAAATGTTCGTATTTTATCCTAAATTTCTCCTACTTTTGTTCGTACGAAGCGTTCGTACGAACATGCCACGTCAGATTCAACAAAGTCTTCTATCCTGAGGAAACGTGTGTAAATGGGTTGCGTAAATATGATGAATCCCACCTGTTCTAAACAGCTGCGCGTGCACGCGAGAGGTTATTTACATAATTCCCACCCCTCAAAACACCATATAAGGCCACGTTTCCTGCCTTCTGACAGCAGGAAGTGTCCATTCATTCAAACTCAAGAAGTAAAAGGAGGAACTTCACGCGTTCGGAGATCTGCTCTCAGTCGCGCTGTGGCTACCCCCCCCCCGCAAGTGTCGGATGGTCAAATATCTTTAATTTTAGTGTACTGTGTTACATTATAGTTTCACTTATTCAGAAGAGCCGTGGCGCACCGCTACCCCCCACCCCCCCGCAAGTGTCGGATGTGTTTTTGAACAGAAGCATTTTAAAATGTCTCGAAACTACAGTTAACTTCATATTAATATTGTAGTGCATATGTCTCCCGTGGGTCGTACAGTATCAGAAATCAAGAATAAATGGTTTGATCTGCAAATGGCTTCAAACAAACGTCTCGCCGCAGCACGGACAGGAGGAGATCAAGGAATAGTCTGAGATGGTGGACAATAAATGCCACGCTGCAAGACGCGTGCCAACATGTTTTGCAGCACAAATGGGTCATGCGCGCACCTCCTGGTCAGCGCGCAACCACATTCTGCAGGTTATATTTCGAATCGGATATAATAATCTATTGCTCCGATGGTGTTTGGCACAAGATCAGTCTTAATTCGTACTTGTTCTGCGGCGGTGTATGGGGATTTTATGTACCTGGGTGTTAATATGAGGAGCGGCTTTGATGACCAAGGGGAGCGCACGACTCACTGAAGCCTGCGCGACACACCAAATTACACTTAAAATTATAATTATAATTCAAACAGAATAACCTATTGTCAAGAATAATTATGGTGCGTGATTTTTTTAAACCCAAAATATTTTCTAAATAACGAAATATGAAGTTATTCGTGGAGAAGATCCGTCTGGATGACAGCAGACTGACGCTCCTAAATTATACGACAGGTCCGGACCACTCGTAAATTTTGTTCGTATCTGAAGAAAATCGTAGGATACGAAAACATTGTTGAATGCCACAAATGATCCTAAATCACTCGTACGCACAGTTTAAGAACAAATCTGTGCGTACGAACGGTTCGTGCATGAGGGCAAATGTCCCCAAACACGGCAGCAAATCTACAACAGAATGGCTGAAAAATCAAAGAATCAAGGTGCTGCAAAGGTCCAATTAAACTCAACAACTCGGCCTATTGAAATGTTGTAGTGGGATCTTAGAGCTTTGCAGACACAAAAGTTTACAAACCTCAATGAATTAAAGCAATATTATTCATTCATTCATTCATTCATTCAACCTTTATTTATACAGGCTAGCCTCGTTGAGCCACGGGGACTCATTTACAACTCATTTTTTTATTTATTATAAAGAAGGGTGGGCCAAAACTTCTCCACAACCATGTGAAAGCCTAATTAAAATAATACAATAAACAACTACCGGTACTTAGTTATTTCTACTAAAGGTGGTTCTAGACTAAAGGTGGTTCTAGACTAGAGACTGAATCATGAACTCCACTTAGCTTTTCGTGCACGTGGCTTTGTTTGGGTTTAATAATCAATGATTGTTTTGTACTTTTATACACTTGTGGTTAGATATGAATATTTTTTAAACCAGGGAAACACTAGATCTTTTATTTTAAGGAGGTGTACCTTATTTTCTCTATGACTGTATAAGCCTGTCTGTGTGCACCTCTCGTGCACGTGTTGAAGCTAAAGAGATGGTGGTGGTTTGAGCTCGCCTTGCAGGAATGATAGCCTCAAGGTTTTTAAAAGTATCTGATCTGTGCTGGCTATTTAAAATTAGATAAATGATGCAGGAGCAGGTTGTTCCTTCCCCCAGTGTTTTCCATCTATAATTCCCAAGCCTGTTTTCCGGATGCGTGGTTTTACTTTGGACGTGTCTGCTTGTCTGTGTGGTCGATACCTGCTTCACTGCAGGCCATATGATCTTTGCAGAGGCAGCATGCCATCACACTTTTTTAATTGGCTGGTATATCATCCAACCAACATGCATCACCATTCACCACACATACACCCTCTTGTCCTTCCTATGAGTTTCCCATCCATAACCTGTCTGTGTACATCCCTCTGTCTCATGCCCAGTCCCATCGCTGAGCCTTTCAGCATTCCAAGTGTTGACTTTTGACAGGAGGAGGCCTCCGTGGTGCCTTGTCCTCAGCAAAACTAAACCGGCTTGTGTTGGGGGGCAGATGGAGTGAATATTTCATATCATGCTTTTTGATATGCACACATGCGTGATGCAGTCCAGAAGTGTACACCTCAAGGAGCTGCTCCTCCATTTGACTCTATGGAGTTTTCTCCTTGTTCTTCTGTTTGCTTTATTTCACACTTCTCTACTTCTTACTTTTTTTTTTGTCACTTTGCTTTTATTTTTGCAGGTGATTTTCACTTCTATCCCCTTTTGTCTTCTGTATTATGTCCAATTTTCTTGGCCTCCTTTATGCGTTATCTTATTCTGACACAGCTTACCGGTACAGTAGTTTGATCTGACAGACCAGGAGCATGACTCAGGTTAGCGCCGAGTCATGCTTCTTGATCGGACCTCTTGCTTTACACATCACTGACACTTTCAGCTAGTTAGTTTTAAGTTTGTGTTCCAGGTAAAATAAATTCTTTCCATTCCATCATCTTCATGGTTGCTCAGTCTGATTGGACCTGAAGAGTCACGGACTTGGATTTTATTTTTCTTCCATTATACCACAGTTGCACTCTGATCTGATCAAGTCTGAGGGCTTGTAAAGATTTTCTTGTAAGCTGAGCTTTCTGAGGTCATTTTGCAGCGATCATTGAAAACAAGCATACTGCCTGTTCTGAGTGAACTTGAAGTGTAGGAAATGATATTTCACGCAAATTACGAAAAGAGAGGACCAATCTGCTGAAATTATTCCATGCTAACACTAGAAAAGAGTTAACTTACGCCTGATTGATTTTCTTTTAGACATAAAATGTCAGACATACTTTTCAAAACGTTGAGTTATCATTATATGTCACTTAAAAAAAAATTATTTAGTTTCATAGCTGCTTCTGTTACCCACCAAACAGCAGAGCCAAAGTAGGTAGTCCTCGACGGAGATCCGTTCCTACGCTGCGTCGTAACACGAATTTCGACGTAAGTCGGAACATACGTAAATACATCACCTTATACGTTCAGTACTGTATTTTACCAAGCACCTAGCCTATCCTAACACAGTACCCTACATAATTATGAAAACACACATACATTTGAGAGCCATAATGAAGGGAAAAAAGTTAATTTCCTACTCTGGAATGCTGGTGAAGCCATTTCCTCCGTTCCTCCGTCCCTCCTCCGGATTCTCCATTCGTTTACGTTGTAAAACCGCCGTCCATAAAACAGCTACTTTTCCACAGCTGCTGCCTGTCCAGCTTGCTCAAACAAGTTTTGTTTTGTTTTTTGAATGTCCAAAGGACCAGACTTAGCTTTTTTTAGAGAGTACAGGGCAGTATTTCTCAGCCGCTACGTTTAGAAAGTAAAACAGGAAATGGGAAACTGCGTAACTCGGCTTTTCAAAATAAAATTTTCAAAATAATTTTATTTTTATTTTTTTATGGAGATGCGTGTCGTAACCACGAAACGTCGTAAGTCGAGAGCGTCTTAAGTCGAGGACTACCTGTAATCAGAATCCTGATGGGTGCATTTTTCCATGTTTTTATTGGTGATATAACCTTGTTAGGGCTGATTTGTGGGATGTTTTGAAGGGAGGTCAGATGAAGAGTTCTCTCTGGAGTAAACGTGCACTCTGTGAGTACAAGCTGAATGAGTCAGATCGAGTCCGTCTCATTGAGTCACAGCAGCTCGACATGATTCACAACTGACCCGAATGTGCTGCTTTATTCCATTTCAGAGTAATGAAGGCTGGGGTGTTTTTGATTAATGGACCTTTCTCTCTGATCCTTATTATTTTACAGACTTATTGACAGAATGACTAACTTTTAAAGAGACGACACGTAAATTTAATTAATAACCATATAAACTATCAGAGTTTTTAACAGCAGTAGTCATTACTTAAGCTCAGTAAACTGGAATGTTTATGCACGTTTCTGTGGTGTTCTTATCTGAAACATTTTGTTTGTTTCTGTGCTCTGATCCTTTTAAAAAAAAAATTTTATTTGATTATTATTTTTGGACTGGTTGTTTTGTCTCCAGGTACAATGGCTCTCTGCCATGTGGAGATCGTGGACGCAGAAAGAGCCGCTTTGCTCTTTACCGAATGGCCAAGGCCAACGGGGTCAAACCCAGTGCTGTGCACATCCTCAACACACCACAGGACAGCAAGGTACGTGTTTGCGTGTTGTATGTTAAAACCATGTGTAGGAGTTTCCTTCCTTTGATCCTTTCTGCTTTGTGTCAGAGGAAGGAGGAATTGTGCAGAAGGGTGTATGTGCTGTGTTCATTTGGACGAGTGTGCATGCATGCACAGATACTTGATGAAGATAAAAAGATTTATCACCATCAGGTCATTTTTCATACGCTGTTATCTAATATTTATAATTAAATGATACTTCTACAGGGGTAGACAAAAGGAAATGTTCTAGGTTGTCCAGCGGATGCCCTCTTGACAGAATCTGGTTGTTTCCCAACATTTTTGGTCGTTTGCAACTCTTACAATAAAGAAGGGTAAAACAAATTCTCAAGAAAACTTTTTATGCAATTACTTACGAACAAGTTCCGTTCCTACGGCCGTTCGCATGTCGAAAATCGCCACAAGTCGGAAAACACACGAGCCGCCACTTATACACATACATGTACGGTACTGTACAAGTTACCAAGCACTTCGCCTATCCTAACACAGTGCCCTACATAATTATCAAAAAACACATACAGTACATTTGGAGCCATAATGAAGGGAAAAAAATAGTTAGCATGTCTGTTTGCATGTTAGCTTGTTGCACGTCCGAGCTCTGCAGCTTCCAGCTGCTTCACGCGGTCCAAACTGTTTGTAACTGCATGTTAGCTCCATACATTTGGAGCCATAATGAGGGTTAAAAAGAGTTACCGTATTCTCCGGCGTATAAGTCGCACCTTTTTGCCTACATTTCTAAGCCCTGCGACTTATAGGCCGGTGCGACTTATACGTCGATTTTTCCAATATTTTGGTCATAATTTGACTTTGGTCAAAAACTCCAAAAATGGTGCAGTACCAGTTTCGGCCGCTATGGGCGCTAAGAAACCCTTTACAGTACCTACACTGTTGACATCTGCCTGGTCCAAAAATGGTGCAGTGACACAGAAGATGAAGACTTCAATGGTTTTGAATAAATAAATAAAAACCATAAAATAAATACAGTATCTGTTTCTGTCATCATTTTAAACTGAGACACGTTTTTTACTGTAATGTCAGCTAATAAAAATATATTTTTATGTGTTTATCTTTAAAGATAAATGATGAAAGACACAAAATATACAAAAATTATGTTCATTTATTAATGAAAAGTTCAACTAAGACACATCAAACAAAATACTGTAGTTTTTATGTGATAATCTTGTCAAAAGTCCTTCCAAACAATTTGGCAGCCAGTCCAAAATAATGTTCATTTATTAATGAAAAGTTCAACTAAGACACATCAAACAAAATACTGTAGTTTTTATGTGATAATCTTGTCAAAAGTCCTTCCAAACAATTTGGCAGCCAGTCCAAAATAATGTTAATTTATTAATGAAAAGTTCAACTAAGACACATCAAACAAAATACTGTAGTTTTTATGTGATAATCTTGTCAAAAGTCCTTCCAAACAATTTGGCAGCCAGTCCAAAATAATGTTCATTTATTAATGAAAAGTTCAACTAAGACACATCAAACAAAATACTGTAGTTTTTATGTGATAATCTTGTCAAAAGTCCTTCCAAACAATTTGGCAGCCAGTCCAAAATAATGTTCATTTATTAATGAAAAGTTCAACTAAGACACATCAAACAAAATACTGTAGTTTTTATGTGATAATCTTGTCAAAAGTCCTTCCAAACAATTTGGCAGCCAGTCCAAAATAATGTTCATTTATTAATGAAAAGTTCAACTAAGACACATCAAACAAAATACTGTAGTTTTTATGTGATAATCTTGTCAAAAGTCCTTCCAAACAATTTGGCAGCCAGTCCATTTTGGGCAAAACACCAGTTCACGTGAGGTGCGACCTATAGGCCGGTGCGACTTATACGTTGATTTTTCCATTTAATTGGGCATAATTAGGTTGGTGCGACTTATACTCCGGTGCGACTTATACGCCGACGAGTACGGTAATAACTTACTGGGAGCTGGTGAAGCCGTTTCTCCGCGTTAACATGTTAGCTCCCGGCCGCAGCAGGCAGCTCGGCCGCCCGTCGGCTCAGTCTCCCCGGTGGGGCTGGCGTTAGCATGTTAGCTTCGGTAGAGCCCTAGAGAGAGAGAGTTCCGACACTTCCATAGACTCCCATTGTAAGAATGGAATGCGGAAGTCACGTGGGTCATGGAGGGGGCGATTCATAAGATATCTATGGGGCGATTTGTTCCACTAAACTGTTCCAAACAGCAGCATTGCTAGCATCAAACGTCGTTCATTCTTGATGTTTCAGACGTGTTTTCTCCGGTAAGTTGATGAAAATACAAATTTCTTTTGCCCTTGTGAAGCGTTTAAAACGTCTAAAAATGCTTAAGAAAAAATGCATAGTGTAGTGCTCATGCCACTAGGTGGAGCTGCAGGATAAGAAATAAAGAGGAGAATGGTAGAAGGAATGTCAGTTTGTTACGGCTCAATAATTACTGAAAAACACTGGACAAAGTAAGAAAAGTCGTTTTTTTGTGTCATGTTGCGCCAGTAGCTGCTCAAATTGACTGACAGCGATGAGCTGTTTGGAACAATTGAGAGCTACATGAACCACGTGACCGCCTGTCGGCGAGTTCAAAGAGTGTCTGAACTCTCTCTTTCTAGGGCTCTGAGCTTCGGGTGCCACCAACCGCCAAGCCGTTCGTCCGCATTTTAGCTTGTTTGCTCCAGGTCCGACCAACATCTGAGGCTGCCAGGCGGAGCATCGAGGCAAGCTCCCGGCCGCAGCAGTCCTCTCCGCCGCCCGTCGGCTCGGTCTCCCCGGTGGGGCTGGCGTTAGCATGTTAGCTCCGGGTGCCACCAACCGCCAAGCCGTTCGTCCGCGTTTTAGCTTGTTAGCTCCGGGTCCGACCAACATCTGAGGCTGCCAGGCGGAGCATCGAGGCAAGCTCCCGGCCGCAGCAGTCCTCTCCGCCGCCCGTCGGCTCGGTCTCCCCGGTGGGGCTGGCGTTAGCATGTTAGCTCCGGGTGCCACCAACCGCCAAGCCGTTCGTCTGCGTTTTAGCTTGTTAGCTCCGGGTGCCACCACCATCCAGGCCACCAAGCTGTTCGTCCGCCTGAGAAGTCCACAGAGTTCACCGACCGTTTCCAGCTCATTTATCCGAGCGAAGCAATCTCTGATCGGACAGACGGTCTGTCCAAAGCCGGCTGTCGAAGCTGGAGGGAACAGAAGCTAAACGACAACTGCCGAACACTGCAGAAAACTGCAGAACACTGCCGAAAACTGCGTAATCGGCTTCAAAATAATGTTACAGTCATAATAATAATAATAATTTATTTATGAAGCCATTTAAAACAACCACAGCTGCAACAAAGTGCTGTACACATAAAATCAAGAACATTCAAACACCTAAAATAAGATTTTTCATTTTCATTTTATTTATTTTTTATTAATTTTTTTTATTAATAAGATGCGTTCGTAACACCGAATCGCCGTAAGTCGAGGACTACCTGTATAGTGCACTATTTACAAAATTAACTATAGTATGTTCTCAGTCAGCCATCTTGTGGCCTGTTTGGGGATTTCCAGCTTATCTGAGGCCGACTCTTTGAGGAGCTGCTTGAGTGGAACTTCCTCGTTCTCTTCATCCTCTTCTTGTCATCAGACTGCAAGAGAAGCACTCTCAGCATATTTAAGGCAGGGATTAAAGCAGAAAAAAATTATTTTGACAGAAAAATTTTCTAAACCTGGAGGCCCAAACATTCATTTCAAAATACTTTTATTAATGCCAAAGGGAAATTAAATGATGTTGTAGCTCGTTATCCTAGTTTCACTATTAAGATAAGATATGTTATAGATGCTGATGGCTGCAGGCAGGAAGAATCTCTTGTAAAGTTCTGCCCCACAGTGGATCTAAGAACCTGGCCACAGATACCGTCCGATCCGTCCACCCGGACTCGGCTGGCCTCTCGGTTCCTCCAGGCTGCAGGATTGCCCGAATGCTGGGCAGAACTCCTCCCAGAGCGATGACCACGCCTCCCTGCAGCCTGCTGAGCTCCTCATCACTGCAGACAGCTGGCTGCCGGTGTCGGGGAATAGTCCTTGTCCTTCTGCTGTCATGAGCTGTGTTTCCTGCTAGTTCCAGGATCTATGGAGACAGGACGATGGCAAAATGGGCGTGGACAAATACAGAAGGGGCGTGAACAAATACAGATCTCGCGAGAGCAAATACATGCCTAGAGGGAGCAAATTACTCTCGTGCGAGCGCAAATCAGCCCTGCGCGCGCAATGGGGATGAGCGCGAGCGTAGAAAAGAGATCCAAGCGCGCGCACGTGCGCTCGGAGGACAACTACTTGCTCTCGCGTGCAAAATGTATCTACTGACAGACTCTCCCTCTCGCTCACGGTTCAGACTTTTGGCAGCCAGTGGGAGGATCCAGACCACGACACATGATTGGCTGCAGTCTTCCTGTCCTCTGTGATTGGGTGTAACACTTCCTGAACCTGAAAATGTAAAATACTGTAAATAGATACCTCTGGACTATTGAGAATGAACTTTCTTGTTAAATAAATAGATTTATCTAAATATACTTCAAGTACATTGTTATAAAATATATTTTGTTGCACTTTATGAAGTACTATTTTTTGCTAAATATAAAATACATTTCAATCAAATATATTTCTAAAAGGAATCTTCATATAAACTTTTTAACTGCACGTTTCATTCAACCTTTATTTATGCATCTCATTGAGCCTCGAGGACTCATTTACAAGAGAGACCTGGCTACAAACAAAGAATGATGACAACAGTGACAACAATAGACAGTTAAAAGAGGCATACAGATTTTTTAACAAATTAAAATAAGATGGCAAAAACAGCTAGATTATAAGGTGAATGTGGAAAAGTAAAAACAGGAACTTTAGAACAATGTGTGTGATCACTGGTCAGTGGAAGTTCTGCTGTTCTTCTCATTTGGTTCTGGGCGATGGTTGGAACCTCCTTCAGTCTCACACGGCCTGACTGTGTCTTTGTGAAGTGCCCTCTCACAAAATGTGCCTGTAGAGTGATACTAGTTTATTTCCTTGCACATTTCTTTCACAGATAAACATTTTGAGCCCTGATTAAAAATGTTTGTGCAGATTAAAGGTGTTGTGACATGATTTTGTAACTATGCATAAAATTGCCCAACATAAATATCTTTTATCATTCAACTATGTTCGTTTTTGCAAACAAACTTATAAATATATTTAATTTTGATTTAAGATTGATTTTAAACTTTGCACCGTGTTTATTCATGGGAAATCCGATTACACACGAATGCACCATCTGTGACGTAGTGTGAGGCAGAGGGCTCTGGTCTCTTTAATAGCGGACAATTTAAAACCTGACATATTTATCAATCTATGTGAAGATTTGAGTTATTTGTCTTCAGTTGTGGGAAGCAGAAAATTGTTTGGGTGATGGAACAAGAAACAGCAGGATCTAATTTAGGACTGATGCTGTATGAGACTTACCATTCAGCCTGAACTTCAGGTGGAGGGAGGCGGGGGTCCAAGGGTGCAGCTTTGTTGCATCCTTCACAAAGTATTTCATCTTTTGGGTCAAATCAATTTTAAATCAAAATTATATATATATATATATATATATATAT